>VRYO01000100.1:17991623-18098729 GCA_009812075.1 Sialia sialis | reverse complement strand
CTGAGCCAGGAACTGCAGCGCCCCCTGCGGCTGAGCCGGGAACTGCAGCGCCCCCTGCACTGAGCCAGGAACTGCAGCGCCCCCTGCGGCCGGGCCGGGAACTGCAGTGCAGGGACTCGCTGGGCTTGGTGTGAGTGTGGGGCTGCTGTTTCTGTGTATGTGTCTGTCTGTCCTGACACACACACCTACACACCAGTAAAGAACTGGCATTCTTTTCCCACAGCTTTGCCTGAACACCCCTTAACCTCAGAGTTACAATAATTCTGAGGGAAGGGGGCATATTCTCCATTCCAAGGGAGGTTCCCACCAAGACAGTGTTGGGGCTCTGTCTGAACCTGCATAACAAGTGTAGGCTGAGCTGACCTGCTGAGAACTGGAGCAGACTGAAATGGATGGAGAACTGCCACTGTCAAGCTCATCTTGCATCATTCTGATAAAATTCTCTGTAAACTGCTATAAGAAATTTAATATTTTACATTGACATATGACGCAGAGGAGTGTGGAGATTTTTTGATAATAATGGTCACAAAAGCTTCCCCTTGCTTCTTGCAATATCTAATGTCTCATTCTCTAGAGACCAATACATAATACAGGCCTTGTCCATCTTCCTAGAGCAGATCAGAAATTTTTCATCAACAATTGCTCACCACCAAATTAAAATAATCAATTGTGTTCATTAAAATCAACGCATCTCAGAAAACACTAATATCTCACTGTCTGCTCAATAGGTTTTCCATTTTAAAAGTATTAAACAAAGCATTTTGAGAAGTCTAAAATGCCTTGTTCAAAATGGTTTTTCCAAACAAAATCATTTGGTTTGTATTATAAAAATACTGGCAAGCTGCAAAGGCTGAAATAGAAATGAAATGTTTAATTTTGGAAGAACATATGCTTCATGAGAATTTTTAACATTCATTTCAGAGTCAAGAGAAAAACTGACACCACAGAGTTTCCTGTCAAAAGGAAAACTCACTTCTTTGCTAGTCCTAATATTTATCACTTCTACTCAGTGTTAACAAAATGCAGAAATACTTTTCATTGCCGTGTGAAAAAGGGGAGCTCTGTTACAGAGCTGCCGCACTCAGCCCAGAGGCAGCTGCACTTCAGCCCTGTGTGAATCCCTCAGTGCACAGCAAAGGCTCTGCAGGTGACAGCAGCCCCTGTCATGACTGGCCAGAGCAGCAGCAATAGATCAGCATTGCTGTCACACTGCTGTCAGTGCCTGGCCAAAGGATGGATCTGCTGGGGCTGAATTAATTGAATCCCGATCCTACAGGAAACAGAGAGGGAGCTGGACACAGCTCCCCATGCCTTGGGCACAGGAGCGCTGCTTTTGTTGGAAAGCACCTGTTTCCCAGAATATGTCTAAAGGTGATTAGCAATTGCCAGGTAGGCAATTGTCATTGGGTTAGGCATTGTCATTCAAATCTGCGGTTAGCACATCTCTGCTGTCCCTTCCCAGACCAGGGGAGGGGACAGGAATTCCTGGATGGGGGTGAAGCTGCTCTAAAGTGACAGGGCAAGAGCAAGCAGCAGGAACATGTCCTTCCCATCTCCCCTCCAAAATACAGTCCTTGGGATGAGCTGGCAAATTCAGCTCTGGCTGCTGTGCACCACAAGGTTCTCCAGCCTGAAAAAGCACTGATGGGTGCTTGGTCCCTGCCTGCAGCAGCACGAGGTACCCACCAACCTCCCACAGCCAGGGGATGGAGAAGGGGATGCCGCTGCCAGAGGAGATAACAAAATCTGTGCCTGACTCTGTACAAGCAGCTCCAGCTTTCTCACCAGATAAGAGGTAATGAGTTTGCTGTTCATGTCCCAGTGAGCACCAGAGTTAAAGGGCTTTTTGGAAAAGGCACGTAGGAAGGGGAATGCTTAAAATGAAGCATGGATAAGAAATCCATCCCCATCCCTATCATGATCTTGTGGATGATGAAAATGCTAAGTTAAAAGAATAATGGAATGGTTTGGATTGGAAAGGACCTCGAAGATCATTCCTACCATGGGCATGGACACCTTCACTAGATTGCTCCAAGCCCACTCCAACCTGACCTTGAAGCTGTTCCAGGACAGAGGGGTAGGTTAATGTGCAATCCCCACCTCCTCTTTCAAGGGCTCTTGCCTCACAGAAATGTGTTTGAGGTGTGGGCCCTGCAGAAAGGGGCAGCTCCTTCCAGAAAAAGAGGAGTGTACAGTCTCCTAATAATCTAACTAGTCACCTAATACAGACACCTAATAGTCAGAGGTAGAGTTAACACAGCCAGAGTTGATTCACAAGAGCTTGGCACGTACACTGCTTTCCTCACACCCCAACAGGCTGCAGGGCAGGTAAGGGACTGACAGTGTTTGTCTCCTGTGATATTTGCAATTTCCACTTTTCCTACCGTCTCAGAGAACCATCATGTTCCAATCCTTATACAACCATCCCCAAGCAGTGCCCACTGAGACCTGAGCATTTCTGTCTCTTTTGATAGTGCCTGTATCCCTCAGAAAGACAAAATGCCCCCAGCATGAAGCGAGTTCTGCAGCAGAGGCTGGAGCTTTGCTCCCAGCAGCTGGTGGCAGACACCAGCCCCTGAAATTCCGAGCCTGTCTGCAGGCACAGGCACTCGTGCCTCAGAGCAGTGGGGGTCCCCCAAACACCCATGCATGAGCCTGCTCTCAGGGGACAAACAGCTCCTGAGTCACTGCACAGCCTTCAAACACGGGCTTTGTGCACTGGGTTAAAAAAGATGGGGAAAGAAATCTTGAAAACATTGGGTTTTTTTCATCTTTTAGTGAGGTGGCATGGGAAGGGGCGGGGATCGTGTGTCTCAGTGGTGGAGCAATTCATGAGGCCCACAAGCTTCCCTGAAAGGAGGCAAGTCAGCCCTAGAGAGATCAATCGCAATTTTATCTACCCTTTTCAAGTTCTCATTTCTTTTTATCCCGTACTGCCAGATAAAAATCTCTGCCTCAAACATGGGTAAGGAGATAGAGCTTTATTATACCATTCCAAAAACATTAGATGCTGTAGGCTTCGCCCTTTTATGAGTTCACTTTGCTGGCGCTCTCCTCTCTGCCCCCCCAAATCTCTTCCCTTTAATATTTTTTCTCTCCAAATCAGAACAACAGGCACAAAACTAATTATGTGATATTTCAGATCCATGTTGTGTTAATGGCACCCGATTGCGTGTGACATTTCCGACTTGTTAGACTATTATTCTCGCTTATTGTTATCTCTGCTGCTCTGAATACTGGCTCAGGGCTTTATATCCCCCCCATGCACCAGGCTCTCATGCCCCCCTTCCCTCTCTTGTTCTCATTTATCAGTGTGTGAGGATCTGTGGAATATTAAACTGGGCCATGCTGGATTGCTCACTCTGCTCATTGTGGGCAGTGGTGGAAGGGAAGGTAGAGATGGCAGAGCAGAGAAGGTGAGGGAAAAGCAAATGCCAGAAGGGATCTGTGGGGAGAAGCCACAACAGCAAGAGTCAGCCCAGGGGAATCACTGACTTTAGGCAGAGTTGTGTCAGGCTGTGAGATGCCCATTCCTCAGGTGACTTTCCAGTGATGGCTGCCCATCTCACCTGCCTTGTATTCTCCAAGGGAATCCATGGGAGACCCTTCTGATGTGGCTTCATCTCCCATAGGCCTTGCTTGAAGAGACACAATTGTTCCTTCTGCTTAGAGCTGTGGGTGAGCCTTAGGCAGCAGAGGCAGCAGGCTAAGCCTGGCCTTGAGCCCTGGGCTGCCTCTCAGAGTGACAGCTGGTGGGACATGTCCCACCTACAGCCTCTGCTGCTGACCATAAACCCAGAGAAGGCTTGAACTCTGGGCACAGAGATGGAGCCTAGTGAACATGAGCTGCTTTGCAGCTGCAGCATGAGGCAGAACAAATGGCAGGAGCTGATCCAGGGGTGCTGCAGCCGCCACACGCCTACCAGGCAAACATCCCTGATGCCACCTCAGGGACTGCACTTCTTAAGGGAATAGCATGGTGCAGCTGTTGCTCCTTTAGGGCCAGCTCATGGTCCCCGGGGGTCAGGGGAACATGCAATCCTTACACATAGTTCTGGCTGCTCCTTCACCTGCCTGCAGAGCTCCCATATCCCAAGGACTGCTCAAGGCATTGGCCTGAATGCTGCCATCCTTTTGTTTCATTTCCTGACTGATTGTGCTCCTGGGCCTCTTTAGTCACACAAACACAACAGCTGATTTGTCTCCATGCAGCACTCAGTGAGATGGTGGCTGCCAAGTTCTTCCTGCTGATACAGGCAGTGTGATCATGCCAGCACTGAGACTACAGGGAAAAGACTGGGAGGGTCCTCTTGCCTCCACTCCTGCTTGCTGAGGTTTCCCAGTGTGCCACAAATGGCTCTTCCTTCCCCATCCAAACTCCTCTGCTCCCTTCCAACCCCACCCCTGCTCTTGCTCCATATGTGGTAACCCTGTGCTGCCAGTGAGCAGAACTCCAGACAAAGACCTCATACCTGGCTCCAACCAGGAGGCCCATGAAAGTCCTTCTGCCCTGTGAAACTATCAGGAGAGATCTGTGTTGGTATCTAAGCCAGGGCCAGAGCTCAGGCTTCAGATAGTGTCGAGGCCATCCAAGCCAGGACATGCTTCCCTGGCCTGCTCCAGCCTGCACTGTCATAGAGGATCCTGGACACAGTCCAGGGGATGGCATGAGCCAGGGACTGTCACCAGTGAATTCATGGTGGAAGCCAGAGTTTAGTTGTATCAGCACAAACCACACCACATCACACCCTCACAGGGCCAGCCTGGATGCTGGCTCCTTACATTTACTAGAATAGATACAGCCTTGGTACAAATGAGCTTTGGAGAGGACTCTTTGCCAGGAATATCATCTCCAGCTTTGTTCCTCTAGGGCTCAATCCGAGTTTGCAATCATGTACTGCTCCCTCTGTGCCAAGGAGCTGGGAGGGGGTGCAATACCAAAACCTGAACATTTGAGCTAAATTCCTTTATATAACCCTGAGTCTCTGTCTTGGTTTAAGCCCCATCCAGCTCAGCTGGAAGTCACCTGGACTCCCACCATGAGAACCTTATAAGGGCCATTAGTGAGGCCACAGACACAGGCAGGGCTCTGTGAGCTGCCAGACAGGACTGGGGTGTCCCTGTGAGTCTGTGAGTTGGCAGCTATTTAGCAGACACACATGGAGACCTGAAATAAACTTCAGCTGGGAATAGGCTGCTTCCAGGAGCATCTGCAGGGATCTGCTGCAGGAACAGCTTGGCCAGCCCTGCTCATGGGAACACTGCTGTGCCACTGCCTTGTGCACTCAGGGCCCCAGGCAAGCAGCAATTTGTGGGATTTCTGTGCAACAATTCCTGTCCAGAGACACTCTGTCAGCCTTCCTGATTCAGAACTCACTAAAGCTCTCACTCTGAGCAGCTCCAGGTCCAGCTCCATGACTGCATTCTTATGGGTTCTTTACCCTTGTCTGGAAAAGAAGGACTAGGAGGCCAAAAAAGTGAACAAGCAGCCTCACTGCACCCCCAGCCCCTTCACTGTTGCTGTCCTGCACCCCCTGCCCAATCACCCATCTGTGCTCTCTGCCTGCTTCCCTCTGCACCATGCCCTGGTCTCCATGTCACTGCTCCTCCCTGGAACAGCTGCAGCACAATATGCTCCACAGCTTGTCAAGGGGGAAGGGAGAATAAGCAGCAAGATATAAATAAATAAATAAATAAAATAAAATACGTCTCACTTAATCCTTTTATCACTATACTTCTTTCAGTCATTTACAGAGATAATAATCGCCCAGACTGCGGTAAGCACTGATGGAAGCAAGCACAGAAATCTCCTGGCAGCACCCTGCTCTCTCATGTGCTGTCACTTGGGTGTGAGGCAAGAAAACAAATCTTTACAGGGGCCAGCCCAAGAGTTAGTCCCAGTGGGGCTGGCTGGCAGTGAGCAGGATTGGGGTCAGCAGGACATGGAAAAGGGAAAAAGCCAGGAAGCAGAAGAGAATCAGAAGCAAAGCTATGAAGGAGGGGAAATGCAAAGAGAGAGAGCAAGCTAAAACAGCACCCTGGCATCAAGGACCAGAGGGAGAGTGGGAAGAGAAGAGGGAAAAGCACACATCACTTTAAAGCTGATCAGTAAAGTGCTGCATTCCTTGGAGATGAACCAAAGGTCAAACCACTGCTCCATGCAGGGTGTGAAAGCCCTGCCAGGGCTCTGCCTGCTCTGCCCCATGGCACGGGAATGGATGCCCTGCTGTGCCCCCAACAGGGCCAGCACTCCCCAAGGATGGACCAGGCATCCTGCTGGCCACCAGGGTCTGCTGCATTCAGCAAGGTACTGGGAGAGAACAATGTCCCTCTGGGCAAGGGCAAGAGAATCACAGCGGGTTCCTCCTGGGGAAAGTGAGCTTTGAGCTGGCCTAAAGCCACCCAATCATGGCAGCAGGAAGAGCTCAGATTGTCACCCCTCAGCTCGTGGTGACTCAAGTGCTCCCACATAAAATGGCAGCTGTCTCTTCCAGTAAACAGATGCCTTTGTGGCTTTAAAGGGCAGGGGATCAAGGTCATCTTTTCCCAAGGTTTAGCCATCTCTCCTTTCCCTTCAGATTTGCTAATATGGTCCATCAGTCAGCTGGCTCTTCAACACATCTCTTCCAGGCACATCGATTCACACATTGATCTGTTTAAGTGTAGCACCAGATGCAATCCCGTTCTTCATGTGTTCTTCCCACCTTGGGGAGTCCCCTAGCAGACCCCAAAGGTGCCTGTCCTCATGAAGAGCCACCCACCTACCAGGCCTGCAACCTATAGCACCCAGGAGAAAGGACTCTCTATCCAGGAAACATCAGGTACCTCTGGGTGTGATTTTTAATTTCCTGCAACACTAACATCTACAGTGCAATACCAGGAAAACAAGTTATTATCTGCTGTGGCTTTATCCTGCCATAAACAATCACCATGGGAAGGCTTGGGGAGCTATGTGTACTAGGACTGCTCATGCTTTGAAGGAACATCCCTGTGTGCAGGTCATTGGCTGCTGCCCAGGCTTCCCAAGCATCAGCTGGGCTGTGGGGAAGCTGCCTCTGGCTTCTCTCCAAGGGGAAAACCTTCCTGGGAGGGTCAGGCTGAGATCTCCCAGGCAATTCTTGCTGAACATGTGGGTTTCAGGCTCTTCACTTCCTTCAGGGCCCTTCCATAAGCCCAGTCAACTGCAAGCCTGAGGGGCAGCAGTCCCTCCACATGTCCTGGACAGATCTTTGTGCATCGAGAGTGTTTTCTAAGCAAAAAGTGCCAGTGGTTCCTTCTGCCTGTCCCCACAGAGAGAGGCAGTGCCCCAGGAGAGTGACAGGGGAGAACAGAGCTGCTTCTTCCAATGTGCTCCTACATGGGAGTGCTGTGAGTGCTGAGAACATTCAATGGAACCAAAGAACAGCTGAAAACAAAGCAAAAAAGAAATCCCCAGAGAGCAGCTTGCCTTCTCTTGACAAAGACACTCAGTTGATCACGAAATGTCACCTCTGCCTCAGCCCTCAGGTCCCTTGGGCTCCTGATTTTATTCCCTAGCTTGGTGAGGAGGCTGTACAGATGGGTTTGGGGTGGAAGTGGCAGGGGAAGTCTGCTCTGGCTGGCTCTGTGCCCTGCCCAGCACACTGCCTGCCCTGGCTTTAGCTCCTGTGCCAGGGCAGTGACACACAGCCACACTGTGCTTCCCCCATGTATTTCCAGGGGACCCTCATAAAATCTGACCTTCATGCTATAAACCTGTGACTGATTGCTCAGTAATTCCTCCTGGGTGATTTAGCAGGGACCATCCAGAGAGCTGCAGTTTGTCTGCATTAGAAGAAGCATTCATCAGGCAGCAGCATGGCCCACCTGCCTGTCTGCTCTCATTCCCCTCTCCAGGCCATTCCCTGCCCTCTTTCTCCCCACACAGCCCTGGGCTGTGAGGAGGGGTAGAAGTCAAGCAGGTCAGAGGTGCTGGGGCTGCCTTTGCTCTTTCCCTGTCATAAAGCTCTCAGGGCCAGCTCTGCAGTCAGGGGAATATTATCTCTCCATGCTGCTGTTAATCTCTTTATGGCATCATTTGACCCTTTCTAACATCCATTGATTTTTGAACTACCCTTTATGGCATCGCTTTAGATCCCTTTGGTCTAAATTACTAAACATCAGTGCCCAGGGCAAAACATGGGAACAAATAAAGCAATAGGGGAAAGTCCATTCAGGAACTGTGACTTCCTTGGTGCTTTTTGGGCCTCTTCTCCCTCCTTCAGTGCCCCTCAGCCTCCTCTCTGTTGGCACCCTGGGGATCCTGCTTTCCTCCCAGCACCAGGGGAACCTCACCGTGCCCCAGCTGCTCTGTGCTCAGCAGGGTGGTGTCTCCTGTGGCACACCTGGCAGCAGGTGCTGAGCCCACCTGGCTCCATCTGAGATTCTCCAGCTCTGCACTTTCCCCAGGCGCTGTCACTCTCAGGTTCTGCCTTTTGCCACCTGTCTCCAAACTCACACTGCCTCAAGTCACTTCCCGAAGAAGCTCCTGGCCAAGGCTTGCTAAGGCAGCCTAATAGGGCAACTCAACAAAAGGTGAAGCCTTCTGCTTTTAATTTACTGGATAAATGACTTTTTATTCCAGATTAATATGTTTTAATTCATCTCTGTTTTCCTGCGCTCAGCCCTGGTCCAGCAGTGACTGTCTCCTTGCCTCACACTTGCTACTTGTCCAAATGAAATACTGAGGTATATTGTCTACTATTATGGTAAAATACACAATATATCACACTGATGCATTCTGTAAGTGTGACATAAAAATGACAGATGTGCTCTGGCCAAACACTGAAATGTATTCATCCCGCATTAGTGCAAAATTAATATTAATACACTAGAAAATGGCTTGGGTGATGAGGGTTTTGTGTCATATTAGAGAGGACACTTCATTCCTTCCTCATTTTTTAGACAGCATCAGCTCTTAGTGCTGACAGGAGCCCCAGGATATCTACCACAGGCATATTTGCACAGAACTCCAGCCAGGATCACAGAGGATGAAATGCCTGGACACGACACAGACCTGAGTCCCACAGAACAGGTTGAGAAGTCCAAAGTGGTACCAAAGTTAAAATAGTGCCTGCCTTCTCTGTGCTGCTGATGCTTCATGATTTATCCCTTGTATATTATCATCCCCTCCCTCAACGTCCTCAATCACTGACTGTGTCTAAAACCACCATGAGGGAGGAGCGGGATCCATCCCCATGCATGCTGGGATCAGTTCATCACATTTGGATTTGGCTGGATTCACCTGCTGAGTGCAAGTCTGTGTCAGATTTTCATAATTACTGCCCTCCTCTATGAGGTGTGGTAGAATAGCTGGTGAATGCAATGCTGAAGATAATATACTTTACAATTAGGCCATTTAATTATTCCATTGTGTGATTTCCATAACCACAGGCATATCTCTGCAAATTTATTGACCACGTACAACCAAATATAGCAAGTGAAGAGGAAAAGCATCAGTTTTAATGTATCAAACATAAAAAATCCTTTCCTCAACTCTCATCTGAAAGTCTCAAGCCCTGAAAGTGGCTCCAAATAAAGTCTGCACACTGTGACTAATTGCCCTGCCAGTACCATATATACAGACTATGTACATACTAGGGAAGCAAGACGAAGTGGGGAGGGGTGAGGGACATTTTCACCTTATCTAACCATATCTTAGCTTAGTTGCTGCATCTTTGCCAGATTTCCTGGAATCAACACCCCCTGCCAAGCCAGGCTTGCCCAGTGTCAGCAGCTGAGTGCAACTCACCACGGCTTCATTTGCTGCCAGAGGATGAGCAATTCCAGGCCAGCTCTACCACATCCATTTCTCTCCCTATGGCCAGGACTTAAAGGGAAGATGAAACAAATAAGTGCTTTATCATTATGGGTACAAAATTGCAAAGCTAGGACAGCTCCAGAAACACAGACTTTCACCTCCCCGGGCCCCCGGCGCAGTCCCCTGTGCCCCCCTGCCCACAAACCCTCCCTCACAGCCTCGAGTTACTGAGCAAAAAAGGCTCCAGAGCAGCCCCAAAGGAACAGTTTGTACCCTGCCTTTCATCTCCAGCACACAGGCCTTTCTACAGCACCATCAATACAGGATGGAGGAGGAATCATTAGATGCGGCACTTCCATCAATATCCCTGAGAGGAGCAGGTGACATGAAAAAAGGTGAACCTGAGACCTCTTCAGATTGGAGACAAAGAAATTACAAGGATCTTTTCGATGGGTTAGCATTTTGGTTTATATCTATATCTATACCTAATTTATATACCTAGAAATGGAGCATCCATTTTTCCTTTGTAAATGGGAAGTGGAGGCTGAAAGCTACAACCTTTGCCTAGAAGACTAAATGGCCTTTGGAACAGGTTGATAAGTGATAAAAACAACCTGCAAAAGCATGTATCCTTGCATCATTTAAGATGACCTTTTAGAAGGGAGATACAGGAAAAGGGGAAGAAAATGAACAGAGAAAAGGGAAAAATGCTGGGGGAAACAAAATTTTGAAACCAAACATCCGCTGTTGGCATCTGAAGCAGCTGCTACTAGAACAAGAAAATAAAAATAAAAATAAAATGAGATTCGACATTTTATTTCCCCCATCAAACAATATATCCCAGCTAATGGCAGTAGAATAAAAATTTACCCAATGCAGCCTGCGAGAAAGGCAAGAGAGGAAGAGGAGAGAATAAGGTAGAGGGAGGGGAGAAAGGTTATTATAAATGTGTCAAGCTTGTTTATGGCCCTTTATCAGCAAGTGCAGTGGGAAGAGAGAGGCACCGTTAGCACATTTTAAAAGTGTTTGGCAGCTTTGTTTGGGAATGTAAATAATCTTTATGGTCAGGAGCATTTATGTTTCACAGAACAGGCAGGCACGTGCCACCTGTGCCAACAGATTTTTGAAGGACCCTCTGACAGCCCTGCTGGGCTCTGCCTCCTGGTCTGCGACATGGGTGCTTCATCTGCAGGTCTGAAACCACAAATTAAGGAGAAGGCTGCACTGGGCATATCAAGGGATTGAGGGGAGGACTTGAAAATCATGGAAACCCATCTGTCAAGGTCAGATGCTGGGCTGGTTCACCTCATCCCTGAGCCAAGGGAGTTAGGTTCTAGTGGTGATGCTACAAATCTGCAGGACAGCAGCTCGGATGCTCCGTGCAGAAATCCACAGCTCTGCCCAAAGTGCAGCCCCCTGGGAGCAGGGTCAGTCCAGCAGGGGATTTGGTCACCCCTTCTCTGCTGCTCCAAATTTTTACTACAATTAATGTAAGTGATAGGCAAATCACTGCCACTTATTTACATGGAAAATACATTATCAGGAATACCCACACCCTGAAGGGAGCTGACATCTCATTTTTCATGGGGAGGGAGAGCCCCGAAGAGCAGCAGTGGCAGAGATAAACCAGGAGACTGCCAGGAACACAGAGACAAAGGAGGACACCGTGGTGCCTCTCCCTGCTGCTGCAAGGGAGATTCACGCTCCACAGATTAATTCTGAAGCAGTGTTTAACACATCTCCCTTTGGGGATGAAGGATTTGCCCTGCGTTTCAATGAGACATTCAAAATCATACTCATCACTCTCGGAAATGGCTCTTAGTTAAATTGTCACCTCTCAAGCAGGAAGGCACAGCCAGGAGCTGCTCAGCCTAGGAGGAGAGCGGGACTGCGGGGCCAGGGCTGGGCTGGCAGCAGCAGCACTGGCCTTGAAACACAAAGTTGAGCAGCTTGAGTCAAGGACTTGAAGTACAGGCAGCTTGTGGGATGGCCATGGGCTGGCAGGGAGCTGGGGGATGAAAGGGTGGGTGTGTGGCTGCCAATATATGGAGCAGAGGAAAAGAGAAACATCTGGAAAGGGGTAATGGCCAGAGGGCAAGGTTTTCCTTCTTGTGTGGGAAATGAAGACTGGGCAAGCTAAGCCTTCTCTTTCTCTGATCTCCTCTTGTATGCCTTCACCTTTCCTGTTTTTTTTCCTGCACTTCCTGACAGACAGAAAGAAGTCAGAATTCAGAGGGAACATGCAGCTGTGCTGCTCATGCACATCCTGGACTCCCACAGCCAGCAGAGGAAAAGTGGAGCAGACCAGAAGGACCAGCTGATGAGTGATCCCTAAACACCCAAAGCTGCCATGTGCCCTCATGGCCTGCTCCAGTGTCCAGCACCCCCAAAAGGGTGAGATGAACAGCCTTGGGAATGGCTCCATCAGCACATGGGGCACAGCAGGTGCAGTGACAGCACTGGCTGTGGGCTGCTCCTGCTGTAAATCCACTTGGATCCAAGGCACAAGTACACCTGGCTGAGGGACAGTAATCAGAGATTCCTCTCCCACAGGTCTCCAGAACTGCCAGCTGATGAGCGACAACTTCAACTGCTATTGACCTGAGGACATGTGAACAAAAGTCCAGAAGCCTTTTTTTACCCTCTTACTGATCTTGAGAGTATTCACACCTGCTTTTTGAAAAGGTGTAACTGCATTAAGTTGAAGATTTTGAAGGTGTGAAGCCACTATAAGAGAAAAAGGTGAATTTTAATGAGTTCAGCACACCAGCACTTTCCAGGAGGCCCTGGAATACTGTCAAACCTGTGTTCCTAGCAAATTCACTTTCCCATGTGCAGCAGGTGCCTAGAAATGGTCATATAAAGGAATTTGAATGTAGATGTGTGATATTTACTGCAAAGCACAACCTGTGTGCAGACAGGGGAAGGAATGCTTGAGCAGGAGGAGTAAATGACTGTTGCAGGCAGAAAACCCACTGCAATTCATGCATCACACAAATGGTTGTGTATATTAAAGCAATGAGGACAAAGGGTATTGATTTAGCACAAGTATCAAGAGTCCCAGGTGCTAAAACCTGAAGAAATACAAACTGTGCTGGGCAGAATAACAACAAAACGAAATGATAAAAGGATATGAGTGTTTGAAAAGACGCTTTGGACGGGCTATAAATTCTAATAATCCATATTTCTCGAAAGCAGCAGCTATTGACTCAAAAACAAAAGAGCAGGCATTGTAATGTAACAAATGTCAGACGGGATAGCAGCAGGAATTCAATTTGCTCTGGCCATATATCAACTTGAAACTTAATGTAATGGCACATAGTTAAAGCTGCACCCTCACTTAATGGCTATTACCAGTCCTGGGTGGGTTTTCCAGCAAGCATAAAGCAGTGAGTAATTGGCCCCGCTCTGCCTGCATCACTGCTAATGAAAAAAAGCATGCTCAAGCCTGGCGGGATAAGGGGAAAGCAGGGAACCCTGGCAGAAGCAGGCAGCCCTAGAGCTGCCAAGAGCCTGCCCTGCCAGGATCCCTTGACAGAGCTTCAGGAGAGACCTCCTGGACTTGAACTGACCAGCAAATCTTTTGTAGAAGGGTCAGGTCCTCGAGGCTGCCATCCTTGTTAGCTTCCTAAATGAAGTGCTGGAAGAAGAGCAGGAGAGACCCTGGCAGTGCTCCCTTCCCCTGGCCCTAAGCACGGAGTATTTAGGTCTGCTGGGCAGGGGCTCTGCAGTTGGCCAATTAGAGCCACTGTAATTACTTCTCTTCCATGAGTGACTGCGAACAGTGGAGTTAAACGACAGATTTCCTGTCCCACCGTTCCTGTGGCTGCTGGAGTGAGGAAGCAGAAGTGTCAGCATTGCTGAGAATCTGCTCTGACCATATGTCAGAGGCAAGAGACACTGAATGGAGGAGGAGGCAGTGGGGAGGAGGGAGGGGGATGGATGTGGGACACAAACCTTTGTAGCAAGGAATCACAGAGTGGTTTGGGTTGGAAAGGACCTTAAAAGTCATCCAATTCCAACTCCCTGCCATGGTCAGGGACACTTTTCACTAGATCAGTTTGCTCAGAGCTCCATCCAGCCTAGCCTTGAACACTTCCAGGGATGGGGCATCCACAGCTTCTCTGGGGAGCCTGTTCCAGTGCTCATCACCCTCACAGGGAAGAATTGTTTTTTGAATATCTAATCTAAACTTACTCTCTTTTAGTTTTAATCCATTCCCCCTTGTCTTGTCACTCCAGGCTCTCGTAACAAAGTTCCTCTCTGAGTTTTCTTGGAGCTCCTTCAGGTACTGGAAGTCCACAATTAGGTCACCCCTGAGCCTCCTCTTGTCCATGCTGAACAATCCCAATTCTCTCAGCCTTTTCACATAGGAGAGGAGCTCCATCCCTCTGATGGTGTGGAGGCCTCCTCTGGAGTCACTCCAACAAGTCATTGTCCTTCTTGTGCTGGGAAGCCCAGAGTGAAGCATCCAAAGCAATCAGGGAGGGAAAAGATGTAAAATTCTCCTAATCCCTCCACTGCAGATAGGCAGGGCTGCTCCCTAAGCACATCAGACTTTTAACCAAGAGGAAAGCTTGCAAAATGTGAACTTTCCAGGGATATGCCACTCCAAATTTCAGGATGCACTTTTGGAACGATCAAAAATAAATCAGCCCCTGGGAGAAACTCTCAAGTTTGTCATTGAGCCTCACACATGGCAGAAGGGAACTCTGGAAGGTCAGTGCTGTGTGAACCTCCCTGCAGCACAAACACAACCAATTTTATTCCGTATCATTAAATATGAAATTGTGGCCTTTGACTTGGCTCTTGCAATGCTTCTCAGGAGGCTATTTAAATACTTTCCACAGCCTTTTATTAAAGCAATAAAGATACTCAGAGCTTGTGACTCAGCTCTGCCCCCTCACTTACCACAAACCATACCTAGAGCTTGCAGGGATGCCCAAGGGTGGCACGGATGACCCCAAGGAAAGGTTGGCAAGCAGTGCTTTGGGTGGCACAACTGCTTCTCCCCATGCTGCAGTACCATGAGGTGTTGGTGGGGTTTCAGCACAGAAGAGCTGCTGAGCTGTGGGAAGCCCAGCACAGGCTCCCTGGGAGCCCAGCTGCTCTCCCCCAGGAGCAGGAGGTGCCACTTTTGCTGAGAGGTTCCCAGCCTCTACCCCTGGGTGAGGACACAGCCCAAACACCACATCCCAGAGAACAAGGTCGAGCAAGAGCCCAGCTTGCCCTTGGTGTTCAGTGCACAGAAGAGGTCAGGAGCACATTTTGGTGCTGAGCAGACAGCTGATGGGTGCAAATGGAGCACTGGAATCTGAGTGTGCTCATGGAAACCAGACCTGAGTGAGAAGCTGGGAGAGAGAAGGGATGTTGTAGAAACCCACAGTCCAGATTAAATCTCATCTCTAAGCCCCAAGTCCCAGTATCTGCGTAATGCCCACAGGGCTTGCTTTCCTCAGTAATCTCAGCCATCAGTCTGCCATGACTGACAACACCAGGAATGAATCTCTTTTGAATCTCTTTTGAAGCTGACAAAACTCACTCTGAACTGATTTTCTCTTGAGCTCTGTTTATCTGAGACCAAAGAAAGCAGCTCTGAAGCAATCACAGCCTGTATGGACCCCTCAGATCTGCACTGATGCAGCAACAGCCACCAAGTGTGGCCAAGGCCAGTCCTGGCACATGCAACACCTGCCAGAAGCAGTCCTGTTCATTTTCTGTCCCCCAGGCCCCTTTCCCTCTGAAGCCAAGGTTGTTGACACATCTTGGCTGATTCCCAAAGGAGCTGAGCAGGCTGTCTGGCAGAGAGGGGACTCATAACAAACCAGTTGGAAATACTCTGGGTGTATCTTTACAGCCCCATAAAGATTTGATGCAGTGCATTTAGCCTCATGTCTCTGCATTCATCATGTTAAATGCTGAGCATTTTACTTTAATACCACAGTGGCTACCAGCAGGAATACTTAACATCAGTAAATAAGAAGTAATCACATTTTCCCAGTGAATGGATCAAAAATGGCCACTGGGAGAATTAACCTTCTGAAGTCGAAAGCCAGGAGCTCTTGCTGGAGTTTCCAGCAAACTGTAGACCCTGTGGGGCATCTCCAGGAAAAGAAAATAATTAGAAAAATAATGGCATAAATAATAAAGCTTCTGCATTTTTTAATTGAGGAACTGATCTGTAGATTGGGCATGGCACACTCATGCCCAGAAGCCAATATTGTACATTCAAATGCAGGCAATGGAGGGAAAGAGGGACAGAAGCAGACGGACTAAGACTCTCTGCATTTGCGAGTAAAATCTACCAGAAAAGCACATTACAGCTCCTTGGAAACTAGAGCATTTCATGGAGAAACACACACACACACACACACACACAGAAGAGGGGCTTCTCAAGTGAGCTCAGATTATCACAACACACTCTCAGGCACGGCTCCTGCAGGTCTCTAAGCAGCCCTGTCTGGGCTTTGGGCACATTTCTATCTACCTGGGAACTCTAGGCTCCAGCACCAGCTACATTCCCCGGGATGCAATCAGTCCTTCCCTGTGGTGGGCACATGGGCAGCTCCCAGCACCACGCTACAGCCTTGGCCCTGCATGCCCACTGTGAGGAGAGGCTCAAAGTCTCACAGCTTCAGTGTGCCAGTAGATCAGCAATAGATTAATTATGTTTGAGTATCTCAACTGAAATGATGTTTAACAAGTTGTCCCGATGGAGAAGGTTAAAATCTAACTGAATGCCTCATGATTTTACCTGAACTCACCTTGCCATTCTGACAGGCTCCCAAAGAAGCTGTGGCTGCCCCACTCCTGGAAGTGTCCAAGGCCAAGCTGCACAGGGCTTGGAGCAACCTGGTTTAAAGGAAGATGGGTTGGACTGTTGCCTTCCCATGAACCCAACATGCTGCCTTCCGGTCCGAGATCTGACCAACAGGAAGACAGACCCTCGACTCCCCCCACTGCTCCCTGGGAAACCCATAAAAACTGGAAAACGCGTGTGCCCTCTCTCTCTTTTCCCCTGCGTTCCCTCAGGAATAAATCTTGGAACCGAGACAACGGGGAGAGGGCCGCTCTCTGCATGCTTATTCATAGCACAGCATATTCCTATTTCTAATTAGCTAGCCGGGAATATTGGAAATAGAGAAAATAGCTGTGATAGCTGGCGCCCAACGTGGGGCAGGACTGGGTGATCTTTAAAGCCTCACCCATCCAAACCATTTTGTGGTAGGTTCACATCAGGTATCTATATGATTTTCTAAACACACCTCTCCTCCACTTTTTGCCTCTGGACTTCTCTCTATTTCAATTTTCTCATGTAAAATTGCCCCTCCCTTGTTTCTCTCCAACATTTTGTCTTTATTCCACCACCCAGAAGACCACTTTAACTCATTTGCATCCCAATTTAACCACACTCTCAATCTGTCACTCAGCTGCCAGCAGTAATGTTAGGAAACAACACTTCAACACCTTTCACACCACATCACTCCTAAATAAGCTCTCCTAAGTCTCAACTATTGACTTCTGTTGGTACCTGCTTGCATCACTCTGGTCTAAATCTAGTCCTTGGCTATAGAAAAGACCTCCATACAGGGCTCTGGTCTCCAGGTTGCTCTCTCAAGGGCAGAGGTGGTGCTGATACCAGTAAGCCTGATGGACTGAAACAGATGAGAAGGGAGGGGTAGGCACAGACAATGCCTAGGAGAAGACAGTCCATGTCCCTATCCAAAACATCCTTCCCAGCTGGTTGGATTCCAAAAACACAAAGATATTTATGTAAAGCTTCTTCAAGGCTCAAGCTGTCAGCTCCAGTGGATTGTTCTGAAAACTTCACTGTGCAGCTCTGGAAGCACAGGCTGAGATGGGTGATTCCAGCTGTGCTCTCCATCTTTCCCAGTCACTGGGGCAGTTAGGTTGTGGGATAGAAGGTGGGAAACTCATTTGCTTTCTCCATCTCAGTCTTTTTTCCTCTCCTGATAAGCTGTCTACAGGAAAATGGCTACTTTGAAGTTGACAGCCAGACACCAGTGCTGTCCCACAACTGCTGGGCCACCACAGAACATGACAAGATTCTCAATTTCCTTCGGCAGTCAGAGGACTTCTAGGAGACCCTTGGTGAGAACACCTCAAGTCTACAGGACGATCCAACTGCTGCTTGCACAACATCCCCCAGAACACCTCGAGTGTCTCCCTTTGAAGTTGTGACCTGATTACCATAAGCAACGTGCTGCATATGTACCTCTGCAAGCCCAGAAGCACCAGGAGAAATGAATATATTAGTATTTATCATATTAATGCAGATCAAGCTGGGTATTTGTTCTGACATTTCAATAATAGCTTTTTCTGGGGTTTTTTTTAAGCAGCAGCTTGTATTTTCTTCTCCTTTAAATTATTCATTGTTACATTAAACTTATTTTAAATTGGGGTCCTTTTTTGATCAAACTAAAGCCTTATTTGGATAGCCAAAGGGGAAAAAAGGTATAAATGAAAACTCCCTCTTTTCTCTCCTCCATTCTTTCACTCCTTCTTTTTTCTCTCTTGTTAAAATCTCTTAATCAAAGTGACAATCTGTCTTTCCCTGGAAGGAAGCTGGTGCCTTTGAACAGTGCTGCTCTGAGAGCTCTGTGCTTTGATGTGGGATTTAACTTCTGCCTTTAGCAATCTGCAGAGTCTGGGCATGGTGCATTGTGCCAGCCCATGTGTGCCCATGGTGTGTTTTTGTGTGTCTGTGTGCCCAGACACAGCTCATGTGGGCAACAAAAACAAATAAAATGGCAAGGGGAAGCACAGCAAACACCATGAGCAGCAGCAGAAGGATGTGACCCGTGTGTGTGCAGTTACTGCTGAGCACAGCTCAGAGGGGACCTTGTTCTTTGCTTCCCCACAGTGACATTGTCAGGCACCTGATCTGTTAGCACACAGAACAGTCTGGGACAGGGCTGACACCCTGCACAAGGTCAGGGGTGTGCTGGGAGCCCTGCAGGTCACAGTCTCTGGCCATGGCTGCACCTTTCTGGGTGGTGGGACACAGTTTGGGGCTCTGGTGCCATCATGCCACTTGCTGTTCTTTCCCTGCCTTCCCTTGGCTGCCCCTGTTCTCACCACAGTCTCTCTTCTGCTTTGGAAATTGTTTCCCCCATCCTTTCTCTAGGCCCAGCTGACCTCAGCAGTGGCTCTGAGTGACAGTGAGGTCCTCACCTTGTGCCTTTTCTGAGGACACAGCACAATCAGCAGATCTGACCTCAGGAGACACAGACCCAGCCTTGGGCAAAGGAGCCATCTCAGGGGCCCGGGCCCACCTTGTTTCCATGGGTCACTACTGTCCTGGTGCCTTGGTCACACATTCTGTTGTGGGATCAATGCCACAGAAAGCAAAACCAGAGCAGAACTGCTGGCATCTTCCCATTCCACAGGAGGAAAGCTCCCCCTCTACCACACAAGGAAGCACCATCACCTGCTGCTATGATTTTACAGCAGCTACTCACCACATAATTCTCAAAACCTCCTCTCTACTCCTGGCAAGTGCCTTCTGGGATTTCACCCAGTCCTTCAGGGATACCTTTTCCCATCAGTGTTGTACCTTTGTGATCCTTAAGAGAAGTTCTTTGTCTGAGTCAATCGGAGCTCTTGGTTTTGTGCACAGTGAAGATTTTACAGGTGCTTCTCCTGTCATCCCCAGTGGTTTTCTGTAGCAGCAGGCCAAGAGCACAAATGCTTTACAAAATACTGAACAACACAAACCTCAGAACTACAAATCTCCAAAGCAGCTTCAAGTCAGAGAAAACAAAACCTTGACAGCAACAGAATCCAGCACCACCTCAAGTTTCTCGTACCAAAAGACAATCTTTAGAGAAAAGCTGGTATCAGTTCATAATGCCATCTATCAAGAGTCTGAGGGATTTTTGGAAGTTGAATGTTTCAGGTTTTCCCCACTTTTCTCCTCCTGTAAAAGCTTATACACAAACACACACACACACACACACACACACAGATCTATCTTCTGCTTTAAGAACAAGCACATATGTGGGAACACATTAATTTTATCAGGATCTTTTCTTTATGTGTGTCCCATTCTTCACCTCTTCTAATTGGAGCTCTTGTTGGAATTCTATTTCACATTTCTGTAAGCTGTGGGGATAGCATGGCAGGAAATAAAACTGATCTCCCTACTTGCCTGCTCTTGGAACATTTGCTGAGATACTGCAGATTCCTGCATTGCTGGGAAGAGCTCACACTCTGCCCATGGTAACCAAAGAGAGAGATGCCAGAAGAGATCTACCCAGTTTCCAGTGTTTCCATTGTAAACAGCGGATTATAATCAAGACAGAAAATGATAGTTACAGAGCAGAGGACACAATTCCCCAGACTCCATCTAAAAAAGCCTTTTTGGCTTTTGGCTGAGACTCTGGCCAATCTGATCTCTGCTGCAGGCTTCCTTTTCTCATCTCCATGGTACTTTTAGGTTCATCTCCCTCTGTTTTGAGGATCTGTGTTCTCCTTGGCTAGGATATTCTCAGTGCCCTCTCAAGGGCATTATACCCCATTGAGCATATATTACATATATTGCTTGCAGAATCTTCATCCCCTTCACTGAATATCTATTTCTGTATGTCTTTGAATCAGCCAAAACCAAGGATTATACCCTTTCCATGGAGGAGTGAGGGAATGCAGCAGCTGACACTTAAAAACCAAGAGGGTTGGAGGGGCCAGTGATGGGCTGCTACATCCAGGGATTGTGGTGAAGGACACAGGATAGGCTTGAGCTGGAGACCAAGGTCAGGCTGCCTGGGAAAGGACACATAGAAGAGGAATAGAAGAGATGAAAAGTGAAAAGATAGTGACAGGGAATGGGAAGAACATGAGGAAGATGTTTTCCAGTGGACAGGAAGCATTTGTTTCACGTGGAGCAGGAAGCAGAGAGATCTCCAGGGAGGTTTCCTTTCCCAGGTATTTACTGCAACTAGAGCACACAGAGGAAATTTCCACCCCCAACTTGTGTAATGTTTGATATGGGAGGTAAAGCTCTGAGCTAGAGCTTTACCACTTCCCTGTCTGTCCTGACCACTATTATATGGACAGCTCACAATATCCTAATACACTTCCCCTCCAAGCTCCTGCCTCCCAGAGGTGCAGAGCATCCACAGCATCCCCCCTGAGAACCAGCACACCTCTCAGAGCCTCAGACCCAGATCTCTGTGCACAGTTTGGGAGATGGGGCTCGAGTCGTGCTGCCTCTGCCAAGCCCATTCCCCTGCTGCTGTCTCTGGTGTGGATGATGCAGCTCTGCAATCCTCAGTGCTGCCTAAGAAAAGAGCCAGGAATTCTCTCTGCAGAACCCCTGTGCCATTTCTAGCAGGCAAGCAAAGCAAAAGGGCAGGAGGAGCATTTCCAGGCACACAGCAGCTGTGCAGAGAGCCCTGGCTGCCCAAGGGCACCTCTGTCCTGCCTGGTGCTGCTCCCTGAGCCCGAGCCTGGCTGCAATCACTGTGCTGCACTCGCGTTTCACACGCCCGTGTCCCTCCTGAGATTTGCCACCAGCTTAATTGAGTGCACGCTGGAGAAGGTCCCTCCCGCCCCTACCCTCATGCATACCCAATCAGGCCTCCTGATTATGCAAATTAAATACAGCAACATCATCACCACCAATCCACACACCACCGCCACCATTCCAGCACAGAAAGGGAGGGGGGTGAAGAAGAGTAACAAACCCTTCATTCATAACCAGAAACATTAATTATATGTAATGATGGGCAGTCAACTCCCTGAAGCATTTGCATAATTACTAATGCTAATGGATTCAGAGTGCCTCTCTCCTTCTTGTGGAGGAAATTTAATTGGAAAATGCATAAAAGCATGAGGAGGGTGCTCTGAGTGGTCTGAAGTGGCACATGCAAAGCACAGGAGCTCTCTGGAAATGGAGGAGGAAACCTGGTCACTCCCTCCCAGCTCCTGTGGCCAAGCTGCCTTTTCTGCCCTTGCCTCGTCCAGCATCACCCCATTTCTGGTCAGCAGGCACAGGAGAGATCAAGGGGTAGCATTAGAGAGCATCCAGGTCAGTCATCTTCCTTCCAAGGGGGCAATAGAAATAAAATGGAATGAAATTAGGAAGTTCTCACCCAGGTGCCTCAAAGACAGCAAGTAATAACCCATGCCACTTGCTTGGCAGGAGGATTCCTTGGGCCCTCTGGCCCCACCACTCTCCAGGAGCTGTGTTTTCCTCTCTTCCCCTACACGTGCTGGTGGCTGCAGAACTTGCTGCCTTCTCCCCAGTGCCTCCAGTGATGGCTCCCTTCCCAAGCAGAAGCAGCATCACAGCAACTGCAGCACGACAGCCAGAGCCAGAACCTCTCCATGTCCTCAGGGAATGCCTTTTCTGTTGGATCTCAGAAACCTGGGGTTTTGGAGCTTTCTGTGCTTTCTGGCACTGAGCCCCTGGAGAGCACTGCTTTGGACCTGAAGGCTTCCAAATTTGAGTGATGGAGTTAAAGTCACGGGTGTGGAGCTAAATAGAAGTGTGTGATTTCACATGGTGAAGGGTTTGAAATTTGAGGTTTTTATAACATAGTAATGGGTGTGGGACAAGATGGAGGATTTTGGGTGGTGTCTCTTTTGGTGGTCAT
The DNA here is from genome assembly GCA_009812075.1 of Sialia sialis. NCBI lineage: Eukaryota > Metazoa > Chordata > Aves > Passeriformes > Turdidae > Sialia > Sialia sialis. Next base: position 18,076,334 of record VRYO01000100.1, on the reverse strand, counting down.
CTTCCTCCTCCTTTGTGATTTCAGGCAGCAGTTTCTGGTTGGACAGTCAGTGCTGCACTGAGGGTCACAGGAATTTGGTTATTGGGTTAAAAATATAAATAATATAGGTGTTAATCTCTATTGGACTGTTTAGCTTTAAGAGACTTTGTAACTAGCTAAAATCACCTCCATTTTGCTCACTTTTAGCTGGTAGCTGGAAGTGTTGCAGAACTCTCTGTGCTTTAAATGAGATTCAATAAACAACCTAGCCCAAACACGAGAAAATTCATCGCCTTAGTGTTTTTAATCCTGGCTCTGAGTGAAGACAGAAGAAAATGAAGACAAGCCGCTAATTAGGAGGTGCAAATACCACTGTTACACTTTTCCTCCTTCCTGGCTACCTAACAATGGCTAAAGGGGTCTCACATCTGGGACTGGGCCACCTCCTGTGCTCTCCTCAGCCCCCAGACTCACTCCCACAGCTCTCCAAGCCAGTGCATCTCTACAGCCAGGATTTGCAGAGGGGTGAACAAGAGTTCATGGAGCCATATGCTTGTTCTTCCAGCTTTTCCTTGCTTTTATTTCCCGTCTCTCTGGAGTTTGGCACTGGGTCTGTCCTGCAGACAGTGCACAGGAGGTGCCTGTGCCCTCCTCAAGGGACTGAGTTCCTGAATGGAGATAAGTTTTGCATTGCACTGTGAGCAGCTGGTGAGGCAGCAGATGGCTGGGAATCTGTAAAAGTTAAAAAAATTCCGAAAGTGCCGTTGTCACAGCCCCAGGTATTGTTCACTCATTCTCAGTGCCACCAGTGCATATCAAACAGGGGACGTGCCCTTGGAATGGTCGTCACTGGCAACTGCGCAAAACAGTGACAGAGCCACTGGAATGTCCCCAGCCAGGAGGCCCGAGAGGACAGGCCTGACAATAACAGAGCTCTGCATCACCACAGGGGGACAATCAGCCCTTCATCTTGCCCCTCTGCCATCCTTCAGAATGGTGCAGCACCCCGAGGGACTGGACACCAGTCATTGCTTTATTGCACCATAAAGCACTGTGCACACCTCTGGCAGTGCATAAATAACAGCAGTAATGTGGTCCCTTGAGCAAAGCAGCATTTCATCAGCAAGGAAATTGTCCTCTCTCTCCCTGTTAATGTTCCAGTGGGTACCACAGCAGTCCCTGCCCTGGGAGGGGTTTGCACATCTGCTTCCATTGCAGCTCCCCTCATTCGGGGGAGGGCTCGGATGGGTTTCATTTTCTCTAGGCAAAAAATTTGTGCTAACTTTTAATACTTGTGAGGAGCAGAGTCAGGCAAAAGGCAGCTTCAGCAATGAATCTCTCTCCTTCACACTCCTGACTTGCCTCAGCAGCTGCTCCAAGCCTGGGTCCCCATTTTGACACTACCACTAAGACAGCAAATCTGACTGGCACCTCCACACTCCAGAACCAGCGCCTTAGGCAAGGCTGAGATGGAAAAATGTTTCAACCATCCTTGTCCTCTTTTGTCAGCTCACCAGGGACCTCACTGGACACCTGCCAAACTCAGTAGAAGCTGCAGGTTTCCAGCACCTCCACAAAACAAATGAACAAAAGGCCTCAAGGAGTCCAGTTTATGGCACGGACAGCTGAAGGATTGGTGCACACAGACACAATATTTCATACCCAGGCATGTTTGAGTGAGCCATCCTTTCTCAGAATATTGTTTCAGCTTTAAGTGATTCAATGATAACAAATTCTGAATTTTACTGGTATACTCTAGATCCTCCAAACCCGGGGGGGGGTTTAAACTATTTTCCTTATGAGAAACTCAAAGTCTAAGCTCCCAGCCAACATTTCCCTTTACTTTGTGGTTTCTGTTGGTTTTTTTCTTGGGGATTTTGTTTGTTTTGTTGGTTTTTTTTAATAATGGCCCATTTGGAGATATAGATGTTTTGCAGAACACTTTGAAATCTGGTGCACATTTGATCCATTTTCCCCATACAGTAGAAATGGACAGAAACCATGGGGTACATTTTCACTCCCTCCAGCTAATCTCAATGCAAAGAGTAGCCCAGCATCACTTCTTTTAGAAAATATCCCTTTCCAATTCATTTATCAGCAGAGAAAGGAGAAGATTGAAACAAAGAAAAAAACTGCAAAAATCCCCACTGAGCAGTGTAACTGCTGATTAAACCTTGTCTCAGTCGAGAGTTCAACCTGAACATATCTAAATTTTAGCAAAGTTAATCTACACATTTCCATGGAGAGAAAAACAAAGCTTTGGAATGGTTGTGTGAAGCCTGCACCAGAGATCAGAAATGAGAACCATGAAGGTGGCTTTGCTCAGTGCTACACAAGAGCTCTGCTCTTGGCTTTGTAACCCTGCTGAAGGCGAGGAAGAACAATTCTGCAGGACTTTACTGAGACAATATGAAAAGCAAACAACTGCCACAGCAAGTCCTATTTCATTACCTTGCACAGATTTAATGCTGTCATGTGCAAAATGGGTTTGAAGGCCCTCAGACTTTTTAAGTGAAGGCTTCCCCAGAGCTCTGTGACCATATTTGCCCATTTCAGCTGCCTCTGCGTGGAGGGAAGCTCCATCCCTGTGCTGGGAATTCCTGCCTGCTCCTGTTCCTGATGCAGCAGGAGAGCTGCTGGCAGCACAGCAGAAATAATGAGCTCTCTTACAGCTCAGGATGAGCAAAGGACAGGAGCTTTTGGGGACAAAAGGAAGGAAGATTTCCTCAAAAGCCAGCACAGGCCCTCCCTCCAATCCTGCAGCGAATGGAGAAAATCAATGAGCCCAAGCTGAAGGACTGGAACTGGCTGAGGAAGGTACTTCAGATGCTCACTCCCCAGACACTGTGTGACTCAGGCTGCCTTGCAAAGCCTGCTTCATTTCCCCAGACTTCCTTGTTGTTTGAGATCAAGGGCTGGGTAAGTGATCTCAAACAGTAGTACTTCATGTTTGTACAATAATCTCAAGACTAATGGACCCCAAAAGTCTTCACAGATTTCATACAGAAATCACCTCAACTATCTCAGCAAGATTTTTAAAAGCTAAGTTTCCAGATTATCAGATTTTCTGATCCTGTTGATCTCTAAATATAAATTTTCCCCCTATATTTACCATGGCCTGAATCCAAAGTCCCATTACCTGGAGGGTTGGTGGCCCATGAACCAGAATGAGCCAGAACAAAAAACCAGAGATCTATAATAAAAAATTAATCTCAGAACTATTTACTTCCTTTTTTCTTGCCTGGGTAACAACCTCAATGGCACTGCCAGCAGCACTAGAGCAATAACTCAAGGCATATCTCCTGAAGATTTGGTGTTTTCTGAACTGAGCAGAGAAATGATTTTGCATGAATCATTGAAGGTACCTGTAATTGTCACAAGACTCATGATAGGTTTTGCAGAAATTTCTCTGCTGCTTGTGGTGGACTCAGATGAGAGCCAGTCCACAAAGCAAACCTTGTAAAGGTTAGTACAGAACATTTCTGAAATGGATTATTGCCTGCAAATCCAGAGTAACAAAGTGACTTCTGTGAAACCACAAAGGCACACAACAGCACTATTTAGTTGTTTGCAGAGATCCCTTGAATCAGTAGCAAATTAAATAACACTGTTTCTACAAGATTAACTCGTAGCTAAAATGCTGCATCTTCATAAGGCAAAATCTTTGTTTATTGACAAAAATATATTAACTTCTTTTTCAGTACAGGAAATAAAGACATCCTAGAAAAGGACAATTTTATTTGCTGTCTCTATGCTACAACCCTTGGAAATATAAAAGTATTTTCAATAATCATTTATAACTCCAAAGCTGAATAGGAAGCAACCCATTGTCTTCATGATGACTTTCAAAGCAGCGCTGAAACTTCATTTGGAATATTTTTTAAAGTTAAAGATTTACTGTAATGCAATTATTTCAATATTGGCAAAGTGTCTCCCCTTGTGACTGGTGACGTTCATTTGTACACGGAGTTGTAATTCCCAAGGCCAATGGAATACAGGGATATATCACACAGCAAGCATCCCATGGATAGATCATCCTTTCATCAAGGAGGCTGCATTGCAAACTTTTAAATCTTTTCAAACTCCTCTCCCAAAGTGATTCAGCTTTCCCACAGGGCCCTTGCATATACTACGTATGAAAATGTTTTTTTTTTTAAATGTTCTTAAGCTGCTGGAAGTGACTCTGGTGCAGGGGAAGAGGATCAGATTGTTCAGCAGCAATTTTTAAGCTCTTTCAAGCTGTCCAACACAGGAAGGCACTTCCAGTACTCCACATTAAGGGTCCTTTCACAGCGTGCTAAAAGCTTTTTAATGATAGAGTTTTTAAAATTAAAACAATGGCAAAACACATTAAAGCTAAGTTACTAAGGGGAGTTGAAGAGAAATTATTTGACCATCATGGCAATTTTAATCCCAGAACATATTGTATCCAAAAGAAAGGAAAGGATTTTCATTCAACATTATACATTAGCTCTCAAATATCTGCCTTCACATTTCAATTAATTCTAGTGCTTTAATCCAAGTCAGCCACTGATAAAAACTGTTTACTTCTCAGGAAACCATGAGCATTACTACTCCAAGGCCAGCATTTCACAAAAAGCTCTGTAGAGGTGTACCCTGACCACAACACACGCTGAGAGCAAGCTGAAAACACCAGCACAGGCTTCAGAAATCCAACAGTCACGGCTGCCAAAGTCCCCGAAACTCTGGCTCTCCTCATGTCTTTCCCTTTGCAGCAACAGAAACAACAATTTCCTTGAGAAATGAGCTGGGGCAGATTGCAGAAATAGTGACTCTGTTAAGGCAGAGTCTCAAATTAAAGTCAATTTCAATTATACATGGAAAGAGTTTTGTGAAATCATTTCAAAAAACTAAGTTACATTGAAATGCATTGGGACTGCTAATAAGTATTTTATTTTAGATAAAAATTGACGCTTAAGAAAATTCAATTTTGTGCTTGCAGACAACAGAAAAGCAGACTGGAAACGTTAAGGAAAATAGTTCTTTAAAATGTCGTTTAAAACAATTAGCTAAGCAAGGTACTTGTGCTAATTCTGTGATATTAGGGCCCCAGCTGTGTCTAGTGTCCAATCAATGCCAGACAAAACTATTGTACAGCATTTCCTCACCAAGCAGAGCAGGAGACCCCCACACTTTCCAGGCTTTCGGCTCCACATCCTCAGATCCAGCACACACACAGCCCAGGAACTTTTCCAGCCCGGAGTAAGGGAACCAGGAGAAGGTCACCTTTCTCCAGAGCATTGTGGCAGAAGGAAGCTCTGCAGGACAGTTTTTCTTCTAGGTGGACTCTGGTTCCAGCCCTCATCGTGGGTGGTTCCCATCGCACATGAACCTGTGCACCTCACAGCGTTTTTAAAACATGTATTTTGTCACAACATTTCAACGCTTTAAACATTAGCTTTGATGCAAAATGTAAGGTTCTTTGCTGCTTCTGAACATCAAGTCCAGCACAACAAAGCACAGCAGCCACAAGACTGTGCTCTTCATCTAGCTAAAATCAGAGCAGTCACCATCCTCTCTATCCCACTGCTCAGGTTTGTGTAGCAGTCAGAAGCAGGGAGAGCTGAAGCACAGCACTGCAGCCTCTGCCACCTTGGTGAAGGCTCTGTCCTTGAGCTGCTCAGGGCTCTGCAATCCAGCTCAGCTGCCCCTCGGAGCTGTTGTTTGCTCTTCTATGGCAGCACCCAAAGCTCCTCGCAGACGTGCTGGGACCAGGAGGTCACATGCAATTCCACAACTGCAGGCAGGCTCACACACACGGGCAGCATCCTCACACCTGCCTTCCCTAAGGAAAGCCTGGCTTAGATGTTTAAATAAACCCTGGGAAATGTGGATGCCAAGTGTGATTCCAGCACAGGCTCCCTGGGTGACCTGCAGCAGGAGAGTGAAGCTCTCAGTAAAAATAAGACTGATAACACTTGTGTTTGCCTGTTTGGACCTTTAGCTCCTCAGACAGAGACTGTCTCTGACATGCACTGAGCCTGGAGCAGCTGGGGCCTCTCAGGATAATTATTACAGTAGTTAACAGTGCCTGGGATAGGGATGCACCACCCCAGAAACATTGCAAAGGGAAACAAGCACAGAGCAGGAAGCTGTGGATGAGTAGAACAGGGAGGTTATGGAATGCAAACATATTTCTGAGCTCTGTGATCAAACTAAAGGCAGGTTTTGGGCTGGAACGAAGGAAATCACGTTATTACCCACTTGCACAGCCTGACAGCACAGCCCCATGCAGAACCCATGAAAGCTTTCCCTTTCTATTATGCTTAGGGGCTGTGATGGAAACCCATTTTTTCTTCTTTTCATAAATAAAACCATAAATGACTAGCAGTCTGGAAAGGCAAAATCTTGCAGGGGGGAGCTGCTCTCATGTTTTATCAATGAGGAAGCAGAGCACTGGGCATCATGATTTGTCTGTTTGCCTGTTTTCATTATCTTTTTAATGTTAACATTAAAGCCTTCTGGAGACTGTATTTAAAAATCTGGTGTCAAATGACTATTTGAATAGAGATGAAATGCACCTTTGAGAATAACAGGTAATAGCAAGGCTTTGCTTCTGCCTGAGAGCTGAGAAATGTGTTGTAATGTCAATGCTGGGTGTTGCTGAAAATTCTTTCCTGTTCCAGGCTCTCTGTGTTGTATTGTCTCCTTTGGCCTTTGCTCAACAGCAGGCAAAGGAGAGCTGGGGCCCACAGATCCCAACCTGCAGCATTTTGTGGTGGGAATGACCAAAGCTGCTCTGCCTCACTTCAGGCTGAGTGCTGCCTCAAGCACTCAAAAGGTCCCAGGTTACAATCCCAGTCCATCCACTGGGAGCTCGAGTGCTCAGGGATGCTCTGAATAAAAGAGAGGTGCAGAGGTAAAAACAGCTCTACTTTTATACCCCCTTCTTGTGCTGTACAAAGTAGAGTCTGAAACCCTTAGGCCAGCTTTTGTTCTGTTGATTTTTTAACTTTATTTGGTTGTTTTCATTCCTGCTCAGGGTTTTTTATTAGACATTCAGGTCTTGTCAATTCTGTTTCTCTAGAAGATTTTGTGGATGGGTAGAGAACTAATAGGTTTAGGATATCAGAGGAACCAATAAATTGCAAGAGCCCTAAAAAAATCACAAACAGATTTTTATCTAAAATGAGGCAGTTGCTTAAAGGGTACCACAAAGATGCATTTTACTAACATAACAAATGTTCAGGCCAGCTTTTGCTTAGCAGGAGGTGCAGGCTGCTTTAGGAAATTTGCTTCACAGCCCACCCAAAAATGCTGAGGCAAGTGCAAAACCCATACACATAGACACTTTTGTGCACATACACCCAGGGATTTTCAACAAGGAGTAAGCAACTTTACTGTGAATTCCTTTGTTCCTCTTACTGGTTTCTGCCAGACTCTCCCTGATTTCACCAGTGCATTCTGTGCAAGAGCAGCTGATAATTATCCTCTACTGGGCATCAAAGCCAGAAATGAGGGGTGAGATCATTTATGACACATTCCCACTTTTCATACACACATATATGTTGCTTATGGCACAATTCAGCCCTTTGTCAGGACTCTGCTGCAGAAATATTGGCAATGGGGAACAATTATCTGCTTGTTCCCTTCTGTCCCTCCTGATGGAGATGGAAAAAACCATGGAAAAGAGTGAAAAAGATTTACCAAACTCTCAGAAGCAAACCTGCCGCCTCTGAGCCTCCTGGGGCAGTTATTCCCACAGGTGCAGTGTACAGATAAAGGAAACTATTTGATTCCAAAGTCAAAATCCTGAGAAACTCAAAGGAAAAGTGAAAACATCAGAGCCCAGCAAGAGAACCTTTAGCTAACTGTGAGTGACAAAACTTCATTCCTGTGTTTCTTCTTTGCCTTCTTTACCAAGGCCCATCTACAGACCCAATTCCTATCCAGGAGCAAGGGTGCAGCCTGGAATCCCACCTGACTCCACAGAGGAGCCAGGTGGTTATGAGGGAGACAGATTCCTTATGGAATCTGTGATTAAAGATGTTGTACTCCAACACTCAGGCAGGTGCTTATCTGCCCAGAGAACTCATTAAGCTGATAGTAAGACTGAAAGGGAAATCACTGGGATCTAAAGTGCAGGCCTAAAGATGAGCACAGTCCCCAGTGTGCTCCTGAATTAGGGCCAGGGTAAGCAAAGAGCAGAGAAAAGGGAATTATTTCAGCTTTTTTCCCTTCTGGATGCTCCATATGCTCCAGCCAGCTGTTCTGGGTTTGCTCATACTCATTACAGTGGGTATATGTGGCAGACTCTGCCTCCCTTCAGAGTGACTCAATCAAACAGGGCCTCAAATGGTTTGTCTGAGGCTTTAATGCAGGTTTGTGTCCTCCAGAGCTGCCCACCCCCAGCTCTCCTCCTGTCTAAACCCAATGGCTCTGAGGAGTCCCAGCTCCTTAGGTGGGGTTAGAGAAGGCTTTGGTGACTGTTCTGTCTGTTGTTTCCTCCTTCACCCACTGCACACCTCCATCTTACACACATTTTGGCTACCAGAGGGAACATGCTTCACTAAAACAACAAACTTGTTTTGGGCAAGTCAAATGTATAACTGAGAATCTATTCTGAGGAATAAATTCAGAGGCTTGGAGCCTTCCTGGCCTCAGAGCCTGGCCTGCTCAGTGTCACAGAAACATTCCCAGGGAGCTCTGCCTCCCCACTGCAGCTGTGTCACTGTTCCCTGTGAGTCCCCAATGGCTCCACCAATAACCCAGCATGAACTTTCCACAGCACAGGGCCAAACAGGACCTGGCACATCCCAGGACCAGACCTGCTGGAAAAGAAGCATTTGACAGGAAGGTCTCACAGATGTGTGTGTATAACAGAAAGGTCTTTGAATGTAGAATCAGAAGAAGGAATAGAAATGAGAGCAAGTTTTGATATAGAAGAAAAGAATTGCTGAGCCAGTCTTACTGAGTAACTAAGAAGCCAAGGGGTAAAATGAGCTGGAAGAGGTTTTTACAGCTCAGAGCAAAGGATAAATCCACCTCAAAGAAAAGATGCTTTTACCAAGCAAAAAGATTTTCACAGGCAAACAAAAATGCCATGTTGCAAGTAGAAAGAAAGCTCTCAAAATTTTCTGCAAGAAAACTGAAACACAACTTTTAGCTTAAACTGTAACACAGTGACCTTTTGTGTTTGGAATATAGTAACATGAACATGGTAACAGTAGTTGTAATGGGCTATAGGTGATAGTAAAGGTGTTGATTGGTTGTCATGTTTTAAGATGATCTACAATGAAAAGTAAATCATTCATTGGAACCAGAACCAGAGGGAACTTTCAGACAAACCCACAGCTGAGGCTGCCAGGCTTTGGGCTGGGCTCTGTCACCAAGGACCCGTGAATTGCTTCATTTAAATACAATAAACAGCATTTTAAAGAGCCAGTCTGGAACCCCACATCCCTCGTTTCGGTTCTTACACAGACCCCTCATTCATTCCCAAGGAGAGGAGTCCTCTGCTAGGAGAAGTCTTTGGGGTTTAGTATTCTGTCATTTCTTCCCCAAACTGCCGTGCCACTCGCCCACAGTGGGTCTGAAATGTGACAGGAGACTTTGGCTGCTTTCCTGCTACTGTCCCAAATAATCATATCTCCAAAACACTTGCAGCTTTCTCTGAGCCCTTCTTTTCTTATTATTTCACTCATTCAAACACCAGAAATCCTTCCCCATCATTTTTTTCCAGTAGATTTCCCTTCCAGTGGCTCAGAGTGGGTCCTCCCACTGTTCCCCCACATGTTGTCTCTCAGCTTTAATCAAAGTCACTTCCTTATTTCCCATCTGATTACCCAAGTGCTGCCTGGCCCTCAGCCACCCCCAGAGCTGGCACAAGCAGGTGCAGCTCTGACAAAGTGACATCAATCTGTGTGCACCCTCAATTGGAGTTGTCTTCCTGATGGAGACCTCTTGATCCCGAGCGTTTCTGAAAGGTGTGCACATGTGACTGAAGCACAGGAGAGGAGGCAGCTCTGCCTCTTTAACCTACCCAAGGATCACCAAATGAAGATCTGCCTCATTCTGCACACCTTCTCCCTTTCTCTGAAATGTAAATGACCTCTTTTCAGCTTGGGTGTTGGGTCAGAGGGATTGATGAGCCTGCTGAGAGCTCCGGTGCTATCAGCAGAGCCTTCATTTACACTTCCCAGAACCAAATCCCTCTCTGTGCTCTCCCTTGTCCCGTTTGAGCCCCTTCCCAGCCAAAAGGCTGCGGTGCTGTCAAACACACAATGAGGAACTGACTTTTCTGCCCCAGCATTGCTGCAGCACTGCACAGGTCAGACACAGCCTGTCCCTGCACCCACAGCTTGTTCCTGGCAGCAGGCACCTGAGGCTGCACTGCTGCAGTGGCTGCAACCCAGGAGAAGAGGAATTGAACTCACTCTCCTTTCTAGCCTGATCCCAGCTGCCCGAAAAAACTCCGGTCTGCAGATTCATCTTTGGGAACTCCCAGAGTCCTGGAGCCCACTCAGATACAAACCAGAGCCTGCTTTTCAGAAGACGTATTTGTGCCAGAAGCCTTGAAAGTATTTCTAAGCTACAAGCAACACTCTGCTGACTCACTTCCACTGAAAGCCATTCAGTTTTCAGAAGCATCAATGATATCTGCTCAGGGACCTTCAGCTCTTTGAGCTATTAGGTTTGCTTCACTAGAGAAGCAACACAAAATCCTATGTTTTGGACACCAACAGGATTTGAGCAGTGGAACTCCTTGTTTCAGGGGACTGGATGCTAGAAGTTCTTGTAAGCTGAAAGAGTGGCTGAACAAATTCAAGGGAGAAAACCCCACCTAGAGCTACTGATTGTAGGAAAGTACATTTGGCTAAGAATGTCAAATCTCTGGAGATGGAGACAATACATTAAGAGGTGTCACTACATGCTTATCCTGTTCCTACATTCATCCTCAGGCTTCCACTATTTAGCATTTCAGGAGAAGGAACATTTGGCTGGATGGATGTTCTGATTTAGGCTAAAGCAAGCACAAACCGTCACAAGGCTGCCCACCATCACCACACTGCACCAGGAGCTACAACAAAGAGCCAACAGTGCCATGGTGAATTATTTGCCTCTTGATACACTTCAGAGAGAGCTCCTGACTAGGGTCAGAGACCTGCATTTATTTCTATTATCTTCCACACCCAAGGGAGTACCAGAGAATAGTCATCCCAAGCTCGTTTTACAAGCTGCGAGTTGGAGAGCATGGCCAGAAGGCAAGTGGCCTCAGATGAGCTGATTTCTCTCTCCCTGAGAGCTGGGACTGTGATACCGGCAGCCACATACAGAGAAGCACTCACAGTTTATCTGCATCCCCCAGCTTGGATGGGATGAATTCCAACTTCAACAATATACAGAAAAGAGAACCTGCACCTCATTGTATCATGAAGTAATGCACTGCTGGAGGCTCAGTCTTCCATCAGCACTGGTTTTGAGGAATTATAGGACAGCATCTCTGTGAAAACACCCTGAGAAGGGCTGTTCTAAACACTCCTGTGCCTTGGGCCACTGCAGGCAAGTTCCTGATCAGAAAAACTCCTGCATTTGGCCAAAGGAAAAGCAAACACACCAGAGTCCCATTGTGCCCTAGGAAGAAAGATGTAAAAGGAAGGCCTCCAAGGTCATGGCAGAGAAGCCACATCCACATCTGCAGCAGCAGCTGTCAGGCTTTGCTCAGGAGGTCTCTGGGACATAAAGGACATCACAGAGCACAGGGACCAGGTGTGGACAGCATGTTCAGGCTCCTGTGACCTGGGCACAGAGAATAAAGCCCACGTGCTCATTCTCTGAACACAGAGCTTCAGATGCAATTCAGCCTCATGCTGGAAAAACAAAGGGAGGTGCTAAAGGCCAGGGCTTCTCCTTTTTTCCTTGACAGCTCTGAAACACCAAATATACCACAGCATCTGGCTAAGCAGCCTGGCACATGCTGCTGCTCCCTTGCCAGGGAGACTGACTGACAGATTAGATCAGACACACAGATAATGGGCTGGGACATCTCAAAGCCCCATCTCAAGCATATTCCTGTCTGCAGCATTAATCTCCAGTGACAGAGGGCCCCCCAACATGCAGAAAGCAGCTGTGCAGCACTGTAAGTAGGACATCATGTCATACATGCTAAGGGGAGCATGAGGGACTTCTGAGGTGCCTTGGTATGTGCTAGAGCAGAATATCCCAAGAAGAAACTCTGCCTCTGATAAAAGGAAAGGCTGAAAGGGCTGTTATGAACAGGAGAGACAGACAGAGAAATCCCAGGATACGGATGGGAAGGTTGAAGTCTCCCTAAAGACAGACTGTGTGTAACCCATCACTAAGAATCCTATCAGCAGATGTACAAATCACTTTCCTGTCACTGGGAGATATCATATCTCTAAAATGAGTGCCAAAGAGCAGCCACAAAATTAAACCTTGATCAAGGAGGGTTGTCTCCCCCACCACCCACCCAGTGATCCATCAGCCCTGTCACTCACAGGCTGCAGCCACAGCCTCTCCCCCTCCATTCCAGGTGACCTCTGCCTGATCTCCAGTCCAAATGCTCCAGCTCTAGTCCCTGTCTTCCCTGGTGGAACATCCACCCTCTGCTTCTGCCACAGAGCTATGAATCATGATAGAATAATAAGCTCGTTTATGAGCAGCACACGAGCCCAAAGGACCAAAGAGCAAAATAAATCGCTATAAAGCCCTCTAAGCTGATTTATTCATTCAACAGTTCCTTGCTTTAACTCCAGCCTCCTCTAACCAGTGTCCAAACATCGTGGTAGTACCACAGAAAAACAGCAACCTTCTTTCAAGAGGTTCATTACTTTTGTCTTTTTGAGATCAAGAGATGAAAGGCTGGTAAAGGATTTGAAGCCCAGCCTGCCAGCTGAATGCATCGCTGCTCTGGCTGACTCCCAGTGAGCAGTGAGGTTGCAGCCCTGGCAAATGTGTAAACGAACTGCTAGTGCAGGTTTGCACACACAGCCTGGCCAGGGAAAGATGCTGCCTCTACTCCAGAGCCCTCTTGTCCTCAGGAGAGCAGATGAAGATTTAATCGTGGGCCTCTCTTGGGGCAGGGAGACTTCTGAAGTTGAACACAGCTGTGTGCTGGCTGTGGTACAATAGTGTCAGTAAAGGGGACTTGGCCCTTCTTTCACACCCAGGATCACAATACTCAGCAGATAGCAGTGCCCCCAGGCAGAGCTGCATCCATCTGATAGCTGAGAATCACCCACCATATGGCAAAGCAGGAAACAGAGGCAAGGCAGGCTGAACAAACTGATCCAAGTTTGTCTTTCTGGGAAGGTACAGAGCTGGGACAGAAATCTCCACGTTCCTCCTTCCTGTCCCTCATCATCTCACCACCCCTTTCACCTTCCCCCAAACCTTCACGCCAATAGCTCAAGTCATTTTTTGCCAGGCCTGTCTGTCCTTCAGGTTTATCCATTCCTGGGCTTTCTCAGCCCAGGCTCCCCAGGATGCTGCCAGGAAAGTTGTACTTCTGTAGCTTTTCCAACCTTGTCACAGCTCAGTGCAGAGAATAAACAGGACATGTGGTCACATAGGATCTTCCCTTCGAGCAGCCACTCACAGAAATCCAGGTAAAGCATCCAAGCCTGGAGTTGCTCCTTCTCAACCTCACCACAGAGAGCGTGATCTGGTATGACACAATAACCCAGATCTGGAGATCCCAGACCTGTTTCTCTATCTGCCCTTGAATTACCTGAATGGCTCAGGTAAAAAGGTATTTTCACCTGTAAGAAATGCTTGCAACTGATCTGTAAACATTTTTTTTTTTTCTAGGAGAGTGAGAGAAACTGTGCAATGACTCAATAATTCAGCCCAATGGAACATTGATCTGGGAGACAGAAAAGGGTCAGGGTCCCATGGCAGACTCCACTGCTGCTCCCCAAGCCTATCTGTGACTGCCAGGTGCTACATGAATACAGAATATTGCTCTCCTATAGATGATTTGGACAGGAACTATGAAGGGAGAAGCAGCAGGGCACAGATATAAGAGAAGTAAGCATGAGATGGCATCTATTAGCAAGCATCCAATTTAGTGACTACCCATAAACCAGGCAGTATGAATAAGAGACATTAATGGAGCTCTCACAGGCCTTTGCTATTACTTTTCCTCATGAGCATCACAGCAAAAAGGAAGTCTAAAGAGTAGGCTAAATCCCTTGATTCATTACTCCCTGTAAAGTCCTAAAAGCCCCATAGTGAGACAGAAAGCACCAATACAAACTGCAAGCAGCTTTTCCCTGATCCAGAGGAGTTTCACCCTTTGGGAGGTAGTTGGCCATTTTTACTGATGTCCTCCCTGCCAAATCCACAAGATTTTCTGAAATCCCTCCGCAGAACAGTTGGCTTTCCAAACTGTGTTGCCTTCATGTTGAAAGTATCCCTAATTTATCTCCATGGGGATGATAGGAGCCAAGAGAAAGGAATCCATTTCTTGTTCAAATGAATCCCCCTTTGCTTTCAAAAAAGCCCAGGAATCTCTCAGTTGGCTTTCTGTCCATGACTAAACACTGGTGGAAGGTGTAATATGTGGCTTGAAGGAACAGCTGACTATCAATACAAACATTGCCTCTGCTTTGCCTGGGCTTTGAGAGGCTTTTACAACTTCCTCTCCTCTACATAATTAGACAGTGATTAGTTTTGCAATGCAGGATGGAATCACGTTCAACATCCTGTGGGCAGCAAGGAGCTAAAGCAAGGGGGAGACAGGCACATTTTACAACTAGAGGATAAATGGCCTTCAAAAAATCGTGGAGGAGGAACAGAAATAGCAAAGAAAGGAGAGACTGGAAGTGAGAGGAGGGGCTATCCTTACTTCAAGAACAGGATTGAGGTCCATTTAGCAGAGCAGCAGGGGAGAATCAAAACCAAATTAGTGAAGACAATGAATTCTTCCCTGTGTGCTGGGTGCAGGCTCAGCTCAGCACCACTGCAGCAACTGGAAATCTTCCAAATGACTGCACTGAGCCTCAAAGCCTGCCAGCAAGGCCTGGCCTAGCAATCACCAGCAGGAGCTGGGCAGGGCCCAGCCAAAGCTGGAATCTCTGGAGTCCTCCCACCTGTACCTCTCCAGCTCTGTGGGGAACTTCTGCTGGAGTGCAGGCAAAGCTGCTGATCAGGACAGCAAACTGAAAACAGCAGGCTCACCTCTGTGACTGCATGAGTGCTGGCTGTCTTTAGGAAGGACAATGCCACATCTTTCTGGCAAAGATGGAAAGCAGTTTGCTCGGCAGTTCAGGGAGGGCATTGGAGGCTGTCACAGCACAAGGCACAGCTCATGTCTGTCCTGTGCTGCACCCAGCCTGGCACACTTTATCCCAGCACAGTGCTAATGTAGGCTCAGCAATACCTGAGCTGCCCACAGAACAGGCAGAGTCCACTGGTGCTGCCTGACAGAACTCCTGCAGCAGTGCCACCACTTGCATGTGAAACAGCCAATTTAAATTTGGCCCTTGCCTGTTTTCAAGAGCAGCAGCCTCAGAGTGATCACATTGTACATACAAAAAGTTTTCTTTCTTTTTTTTTTTTTTAAATCTTTAAAGCAGCTCTGGCATTGATTTCAAAGGCATGCAGGCAGTGTGGTGCTTTCAAGAATCCTTTGGACTCAAGAATCAAGAACCTGGATGTTCTGGAATACTTACTAAGAGCCCACAAAGTGCTTTTGAACAGGGACTTGGCCCCTTGAAGGCATTTAGTTACTGTGGATCCTACAGCTGGATGGCTTCAAACTGGTTCCATAACACAGAGATTGATCCAACACCTCACACTATTCAGTTCAGACATTTTTTCCTCATTTTCACAGGCAAAATAACCACTTAAATTTGACTTTGCATCAATAAATTGCCCGAGATAATAGGATAGATGAAAAGAAGAGCTGACTAGCGGGAAAACATAATAAAAAGGTGCTTGACTGTGTGAGTCAGTTCTGGCCTGTGTGTCAGCAGCACAATTAGTCCTCCCCTTGCAGGCCACATGGTTTTGTGTTGTATTTGACAGACAAATCAATCCTCCCCTTCTTTAAGCACTGTCTAATGAATAAATCAACAAGGTCACTAGTGCTGCTGCTTTGCCCTTTCCCTGCCAGGCAGCTGGAGCTGGACCTGCTGCCTGGCTCCATCTGCTGTGCTTCCAACAGGATCCAAGTGTCCCGGGGAGCAAGAGGAGCAGATAAAACACACAACTGGGCCGCCAAAGTCCCTGGGTTTACTCCTGACTACTGTGTTGTCTTGGACAAGTCACACCAACCCTTAGGCCAAACAATGCATTGGCAGGTGAGCCAGAGGGGAAATCAAAGAACAAGTACCAAAGGACTTGATGCCACTGGTTGGCATGGGAGCAGCCCAGGGGGCAGGAGGGCATACTGCAAGCCAGCCCACCTCAGCCCAGACCCCTCCTGCCTGGCACAGCCCCTGGCACAGCAGCCCAGGGCTTTGCTGGAGAGCCCTCAATTGTTACACCACCACAAACAAATGGCTGTGATGATCTGGTCTTGTGCTGCTAAGGATCCCCGAGCTATTGATGCAATAGTAACAACAATGGCAGGAATTTACTCAGCACCAAGCATTTGCAAAACACACTGGCAGATGAGGCTGCTGTCCCAAAGCACTCACTCTGGTTGGAGAAGACACACACAAGGGGATGGGTAACAATGGCAGCACATCTGAGACCAGCAAGTGAAGCTGCTGGCAGACCTGCTACAAACCCAGCCCTGTTTGCTTTGCTTTTTTTTTTGTTCTATCCAGGGCTGTTCCCATGATGAATTTGCCTCAGAACTCCATACAGGACCAGCAGGCCCTCCACTGCTCCCCCAGGTAAAATATTTCCCACGTCTCCTCTAGCTCCTTCACTCATACATCTCATCATTTAGCACCCCTGAAATTTCAGCAAAACGTTCGGGACCAAAATGTTTTTGGAGGCCCACACAAAGTGCTTCATTTAGCCTGAGCTAAAGCCCAGGGAAAGAGGTGAACATGATTTCTGGAGTGGTTGGGAAAAGGGATGCCAAGGAAGAGCCAGCTGAGAGGGCAGAGGTGAGCTCAGAAGAGGGAAGGGTGACCCAAAGCTCACTAGGCATGAAGTCAAGCGATGACAGTGTCACACCTCTGCCCTTGTGGGGACGATTCCTTGAGAGAAGAGCACACATTCCCTGCCAAGGCACGGGCAGCAGTCAGTCATACATAGGAGAAGCATTTCTGAGCTGGAAGATGGGCTCCATGTGACAAGACTCCCACCCTCAAAGGGAAGCATTTTCTCATCCCCAGCCCCATCCTGCCCAACACTGGCTGTCCTCCTTCCCCATCTGCTTCTACCCTCCCCTTTCCCTGCCAAGTTGACAGCACCCAGGGAGCTTTTCCCCTTTCCTAGGCAGTGAAGTTCATGGAGAAACATCCTGCCCTCCCTCTGCTTGCTCTGAGAGCCTGGGATGCCACAGGAGCCAGTGGCTGCTCCATCCCTACTTCTCACCCACACATCCATATCATTTGTGGATATGCTGGCACACAAACATTTAGGAGAGCTGTAGGAAGCTCCTGCAGGGATAATCCAGCAGCCTGGCACAGCAGGAGAGCCCTGAATACAAACAGCTGTGAGGGAAAAAAAAGAGAAAGCAGAACAGAAGGGAGAGCAGAGGCAGGATGAAGAGACAACGTGGACTTGAAGAAGGATCAGAGGAGTCAAGCAGTGCACCTCAGTGCAGGGCAAAGGATCCAGCAGGAGAAAAGCAAGAACCTGATGAAGTCCTTGGGAAAATGATCTGTAAATAAGCCCCTTTTCCTTGATATTAAGATGAGAATGAGTTACCTACCAGTAACTTTTCCTCCTGGAACGGGCCAGGAAACCCTGGTCCTGAGAGAACATTGTGGTCTGGAGAAGCGTTTGTGTCTTTACCATACCAAGTGCCCACCAAAGGGATGGGAGATACTCCCAGGAAAAGCACCAGAACAACCCCTCTGCCTTAGCTGGGCCAGCCAGAGCACACCTCTAATATTCTCCTTGAGACATTTATTGAAAGTTCCATTTAGATACAAAGCAAGAAGAGGAACACTGCAATGCCTTCTTTGTCATGCAGCACACTGAAACCACTTCTGCTTGAGCCCAACAGCTCTCTGAACAGCTGACTGCCCTCACTGGCTCTTAGCCACACATCAAGGGAAGGCCCTGCCAGCTGCCGGAGAGAGAATGCCCAAACTGTAATGAAAGATGACTAACTGTTAGGCCATTGGTACAGATATTAATTACAAATACAGTTTTCTGCCATGCAGGCATTCTAGTAATCATGTAAACAACAAGTTCAACTGCCTCTTTCCATCAAATTGATGGAATAAGAAGGCAGTCCTCTGGGCTAGTATGAATCACCAAAATGCAGCCACCCCCAGGGTGGGATGCAACTGTGTGCAGTGACAGCACCTAATCCATAAAGGCAAAAACAAGCATGACTGTACCAGCCACAACAGGAGACTGAAGTGAAACAAGGCGGAGAGCACCAAAATTCCTCCCTGCCACAACTTTCCTAAAATTAGAGCAGAGAAACCAAAAGCAGGGCTCTTGTTATTAACCCTGCCTCTGGCCTTGA
The DNA here is from genome assembly GCA_009812075.1 of Sialia sialis. Taxonomy (NCBI): domain Eukaryota; kingdom Metazoa; phylum Chordata; class Aves; order Passeriformes; family Turdidae; genus Sialia; species Sialia sialis. The sequence goes on along the minus strand of VRYO01000100.1, from coordinate 18,057,769 downwards.
TGCACAGTGACCCTCATTAGTGACTCTGAGGGCTAAAGGCACCTCAGAGGCTGACACCCCATCCTGAAGACATCCCCATTACCAAGCATTTGCACCTTCCTCACTGGTGTAAGCGTGCCAGGGGTTGAGGATGTTGTAAGGACAGAGCAAAGCACCAGGAAGATGAAGAGCCTGTCAGATTTGGCACGAGGCATTGCTCCACACACTGCAACTTGCAGCATCCCTCCCACACTCCAGAAAACAGGAGCACTGTGGGAGGAGAGATGTCTGCCTGCTACTGCCTTGGCTTGGACTCTGTTCACTGCCTCCCTCCTCACCCCAGCATGGAGGAGTCACCTGTATGTGCACTTCAGGAGAGCGAGGTGACAAAAGCTGCTCCTTCTCTGCTGTGGGGCTGTTTGAGCATGGAACACTCCCCCTCCCATCTCCCCTTCACTGTCTTTTATAGCAGTCTGGGTGTACAGGTACTCAGCAGATGCTGAGCTGTAAATCCAGCTCCAAGACAATAAATTCAGCTTGCTGAAAACACACATTCATTGCCAGTGAGCACAGGAAGCCGGGGTTTTGCAGACAGCAAGGCTATTAAATGCTGCTGTCAGAACAGGTTTATTTGACTGCATCAGCTTTTGTGGATATAAGCAAAATGGAATTTAGTCCTGCTTGGGATCACCCCCAGCACTGCAGCCTGGGAGTACAGGCAGTGGCCACTGCCTGCTCAGGGGCAGAACACACAGCACAGTCATCAAGCCATCAGCAGAAGAGTAAAACCAGCCCCAGGTCCGTGAGTGAGACTAAGATTTACAGCTTTTTTTTTTCCATATCTAACTTGAGAGACAAAACTACTCTGAGTTTAAGCCCTCAAAGGAGTGTTAGCAAACAGCAAGGTCCTGCTCTTCTGTAAATGCAGACAAGCCTGGAAGCAGAGGTGTGGACAACAACCTCCCTGGCAGGATCTAGTCCCACAGCACTCGAGCGGGGGCAGTTAAAAACAGGCCTATTAATAAATCATTAGGCAAGAATAAGATAACAAACCAGGTCCAGGGTCAGTCTGGGAAATCCAAACAATCCTCAGTTCAGGAAAGGGCTGGAAGCAGATACACTAAAGCTCAGGAAAAGGCTGAGGCCCAGGCCTTAAAAGGTGCTCCAGGGCTGATGGGTGGAGAGGGGGATGGAGAGCCTAGGTGAGGGTGGTCAGGGCAATTAAAGCCTGCTAGAGCACACTGCCAGACAGGGAAACACTGCTCCAGGGCATAGGTCTGCTGCCCTGCTCCTCAGGAAGAGTTTTCTGAAGGGAACAGGGCTGCTGTCAAAGAATATTGAGCTGAAGATGATGAGGAAGATGCAGGAGAAAGGGAAGAAAAGGGAAACTAAGAGACAGAGAAGGCAAAGGAAAAATTAGAATCATTGGACAGAAGCAGGAAATCCTTGCTGCTCACACAGAGCCCAGTCCCTCCCTCCAGGCCCCACTGAGAGCCCAGCCAGCACTGCCAAGCCACAAAACCAGCTTTCCTCTCCAGGGCAGACAGGACAGGCAGGGACACAGCACCTCTGTGACCCACTGATCCCTTTTCCCACTTCAGTACTGGGATTAAGAGAAGGGATACATTTCAGCAGGCAGCATAGTGGGAGTGTCTATCTTGGGACCACAGAGGCAACATCTCCTCTGCTGAGAATCCCAGGAAGAAATTTTGCTGCAGGACATTTAGAGAGATCCCACAAGGATGCTGAGCAGATGCTCTGTTTTACAGTGACCAGCTCGTGCTGCAGGTAGCTGAAGTTTATTCCTAGCAACTTCCCGGGGAATTTAAAGGAGATTTTCTTGTTTCACACAGCTTACTTCACTAAACTAGAAATAAATTGGCCCTTGTTTTCCTGGAGCATTCAAAACAAAGTCAAATTCCCCATGTGCCCAATGACCATCGCTTCACCTGCTGATCCCCATGCTTAGGGTGGAATTTGGTTTCTCTCTGGAAAAAGGATTTACCTTGCAGAAGCAACCCAGGATCAGTTTCTATCCCAGTAGAAGCCCTACAAAGCCACATCACTGCTTAGTTACACACTCGTGCAGCCCTATGAGACTCACTGCCAGGTCCTCCCTCCCAAGCTATAAAAGCCAAAAAGTGACATGAGATCTGAGTGTGAGAGGACAATGTAAGAGAGCAGCAGGAACCACTGCACTGGAATGAGTGACAGGTGAGTCAGGCCTTGCATATGGGGGCATCACAATTTTTAGGGTCTCTACAAAGCAATGGAGCTACAGGCAGTAGAGCTGGGCCCACAAGGAAGAAATCAGGGTCAGAGCAAACACTAAGCAACATGGACAACCCCTTTTATTTAAATGAATAAATAGCTACCTGGCTAAACAGGGCACATCCAGCAAAATTCCTCTTTTCTGCTTTTATGAGATTTCCAAAGTTGCTGGGGGGGATTTCTAAATTCCACTTTAAATTAATGTGAATCAAGTATTGAAAACCCTATGGTAACTTGGTAAATCTCTGCTTTAATATAGAGTCTCACTGTAATTAATATCTGATTGTGGAGCTCTGGGACGTACTGCAAGGAGGTCACTGGAGTGTCTCTGGCATTTTCCTGAAGGCCTAAATTCAGGCTGAACAATAAGGAAATTGCATGGGGCAAGCACAGCAGTTGTGTGGTTTCAGAAGGACCCAGCTTACACAAGGAGGGCTCAGCCAGTGCTCCTCATGCCCAGGAAATACTTTTGAATCATATTTGCAGACCCACTGTCAGAAGTCTGGAACTCATTTTGCAGCATTCAACACCTCACTTAGGAAACCTCACAAGGTGTACCAATCAAAAAACTTGAAGGCTGTGGAGGAAGACAGCCTCAGTGCATGCTCCTGCCACAGCAGCACAGGCCAAGAGCCCAGCCACTGCTCTCCAGCAGGACTGGCTTAATTTCTGTCTCCATGCACAGTTATCACAGGACTGAAATGCCCCCAGTGACTTGTCCCAGCAGTTCTGCCAGGGCGCTGTGACCCCTGCACCCAGGGCTTCTCCCACAGCACAGCAGCACTCTGAGCTGCCAGCCCAAGGCTCCTGCAGACAGCAAGGTCCCCCCACAACTGCACTTGGGCCACCCCAAAAGCAGCAGGGCACAGGCAGGGATATTGCCAGGGCAGGAGCCTTTCCCATGGGAAATTCTGTGAGCACAGAACACTAAGCAAGACACAGGCAGGTGTGTTGTGTAACTGCAGGCTACACTCATCCCCTGAACAATGCTTGCCTTAAATCAACAGAAAATAAGATGGTGAGAAGCAGACAGCAAAACAATGAGAAGTGGATGAGGAGAGATCAGGAAAGGAGTACTTGGAGCTTCTAAATAAATCTGACAGGGAATATTCGTCTTAAATCAGGGTTGCCACAAGCTGGTTGGAAATCTGCCTGGCCAATTTTCCTGTCATCTTGCCAGTTGCTGGGGAGACAGATGAATTTGCCAAGAGTGGGGTTTTATTTTGATATCCAAGACCAGGATTTGCTGCACAAGCCCAGACACACTGTACATGCCCAGCCTTGGTTCTGCTCATCTTAAACTGCTCTCCTGACAGAACCACACAGGTTTTACAACAATTCCCAAGATAAGACCAAACTTACTTAAGTGGAGTCAGGAGAGCTGTGCAACCAAAGCATGGACACAGTGCATGCTGCACTCCCTCTGACCCAGATTTAGCATAAAATCACCCACTGTCACCACAGCCAGCTCTCAGCCCCAGTCTGGACACATTTTTGTTGTGAGTGTAAGCAGAGATGAGATGCCATCTATTGCTTCCTCTCCACAGTCCAAATCACTCCCACCTTGGTAGCCTTCCAAAGCCTTTTCATAGCTTCCTTTCAAGAGACACATTTGCCCACAATTGGCCACAAAGCTCCCACAGCATCTCAGCACAGAGAACGATGTAAAAACCCTGAACACACAATACAGCAAGAGAAAGCAAACATGAAAGGCTCAGCACTGCAGGTGGAATTTCCAGGATGGACATTTTTAGCACAGACAGCTTGACCCAGCCTGTGTCCCTCCCAGGCCAAGCAGGCTGTGTCTCCCCTCAGAGAATTTTTAACACATGTCAATTAAATTTTGGCAAATGTGCATAACCTTGTGGAACTAAGGCAGTGGGTGCTTTAAGCCAAGAGAATGGGGCTACCAGCACTTAGAGCTGACCTCAGACAGCTAATCTGGGAAGAAAGTTATTTTAACTGGTCAGAAACGGATCTTTTGCAGGAAGGAATGAGATTTTTCCACTCCAGCTCTATTTAGCCACTGGGAAGCCAACATTACAAGCCAACTTCAGCAGGAACAAATACAGATAACCTTAACACATCCAGAAATCCAAGTCTTCCCCAAAAACATGCACAGCTCACAGAAAACAAGGGTTAAGAAGAAAACAGCAATTTTCTGCCTGGCATTCACATAGTTGGATTCTAGCCTGGAAATCAAGGAATATAGAGAAACACTTGTAAAAATACAAACATGATGTGTTCAAATCATGCATCCATTGACTTTGAGCAGTGTTATGCCTGGAGAGAAATGGCTCTGTTGGGCTTAAGCTTGTCCTCAGAAATGCATTCTGAGTTCTCAGCAATGCCATGGGAACCACAGGGCATCTCCAAGGGAAGAATTTGGCCAACTTCATTTAACTATTTAAAATTCCAGGGTTATTTGCAGAATACAGACCAGAGTCCCATAAAAGCAAAACAATTTGAAGAGAAAGATATTCCAGAATGGCTGTGAAATGGCAAACTGCACCCTCTCCTCCCATCAAAAGGCATCCGTTTACAAAGTGATCAGCACGGGTATTGATTCAGGCACGGCAGAGGCAATATTTACCTAAGCACCTGCACTTAGCATGTGTCAACCCACCAAACAGCCTGCAAGCCCAGCAATCATTTACCATGGGAGAGGAGTCTCTATCATTTCAGCCCTAAAAGAGCCGTGAAGCAGCAGATAGCTTACTCCAAAGTGTGCGTTTTGGCAGCGTGGGAATAAGTCGTTCTGTGCTAGAGCCAGAGCCTTCTGGTTTGGGTCACATGGACTCAAATGAGCTGCTAAAATCCATTCTCACGTGTTCTTCTCCCTCTTGTCACTGCAGTCATCTCTTAAAAATCCCTGTGCCAGGGACTTGAGCAGGAATTTCTCTCCCAACTTTCTCCCAAGCAATAAAAAGCAAGCACAGAGCTCAGCAGAGAAAGCACAAGAACCATTTCTGCCTCTTCCCACACTCCTGTCATGTTTCTCCCACAGCTCCCACCTGCTGAAGCCAGCCTGGGAGTTGTGAACAGCAGAGGAGGACGAGCAGGGGTTTCAGCTCATCCTGTAAAGTCCCCAGCCCTCCACTCATGTGCTACTCAGTTCAATCCACCCTTGCTAACTAAATCCCCTATTCCCACATCCCAACCTTACAACCAGTTGTTTAACAGCTCACCCCGGGCATAAAAGAATTGCAGATGTAAGGAATGCCACTGGGGCTCTCAGCAGAGAAATCTGCAATATCTGAGATCAGTTCAAAGGGCCTGAAGCACCTCCCAAAGCAGATATTGGTGTGTCCAGAACATGGTTTCCTGGGCTGTCTTTATCAGCATTTTGCAGAATAACATCACTGCTCTCACGTGTGCTCATCAGCCCCAGCATTCTGCACTCTCTGCGTATGTAAGGAGGTGTGCTGGACTTCAAACACCATTAACCCAGAACAGGGCTCACTCTGGAAATGGGGACCTATATTTTGGAAATGCTTTTGTGGTGGATGGCATCTCCTCACCACTGAGAAAGCAAATCTAAACCCCAAAGAGTTCTCAGCGCAAGGCAAGTAGGTTCCAAAAAGCACCCAGTGCCCAGTGATGATTACTGGGACATTTTATGTGCCACTAGGTAACGTTTGGAGATTGATTCCAGAAAATGCATACTGGCAATCCACTAGCAGCATCTCCAGCCTCTGTGGTGGCAGAGGAGGAAACGCATGAAAGAAGATAGCAAATGCAGATTTAAAATGTTCTCCTATTAGTTCTTTTTTGTCAGTGATTGGAGCAGAGTTGTCATCCTGAGAGACAAGCAGCACATTCTCCTGCTCTGCTTACACAGAACATTTTGGATCAGTCCCACCTCAGTTTTTTCACAGTATCAGGGCTCACACAGACACACAACAGGACATCCTTCATTTACCACTCTCCTGTGACAGGGCTGGCTCCATGACACCAACACACCCCAGCAGAACAGGACAGAACCAGGCCACAGCTTGACAGGCAGAGAGAGCATTTCAAAACCCCCTAAAAGAATCTTACACTTCATCCCTCTCTCTCAGCACAAGCACCAGCCCTTTCCAGGGCAAAGACTGAGTGTTTCTTTCCTGCCAGCCCTCAGCTGAGATGAGCAGGCTCCATCAGCCAGCTGGGTCACACACAGTGGCACAGAACTGGCACCATCACAATAAAGACAGAATCATCTCAGTGCCGTTTGGCAGCAGGGATGCCTGGAATCCCAGCAGGGCTCTGGCAGAGCAGGGTGCCCGTGGCTCCCAGGCACAGTTTGCAGCAGAGTGCAATCCCCACCAGGACAGGATTCTACAGGTGAGCTGCCAGGTACAGCCAGGAGACACCTCTCATTCCCAGGCCACACTCTTGAACAACAGAGTCACAATTTTTGAATCATCTCTGAAATACCTCTTCAGCTGCTTTGAGTTACAGAATGAAGAAAAGCACACTTCGGAGGGGAAAAAACCCCAACAAATCTCAAAAGCCTTCCAGCCAGAAAGCGTGGCTGCTGCTGGAGACCTGACACATAGCACCTGGATGAGGAGCTTCTGCTTTCCTAAACTGGAAAAAGTTGAGCTTTGATTTAACCAAGTTATGAGTGTATGAATTGCATACTTAGCATGCAATGTAGTAGAAGCCTTTGTGCAGTCTTAACTCTGCATTAGCATATTCTAAGTCATTTAATTAAGTGTTGCAAATTGTTTTTCTGTTAATTATTTCAGTATTGGACATTATTATTTTCCCTTTTGGAAGACAGAATCTATTTCATGAGGGTTAATAATCCTGCTAACTCTCTTTCCCTTAACTGTTCATTGCTGCTGATAAGGTTCCATGTGCTTTTGTCAGACTGTAGGCTTCTAGCTCATTTATAATTGGATACATCCTGTACCAAGTATCTCTAGAAGTGCTGATATGATATCCCAGATGGTAATATTCCCTCTTTTCTCTGCGTGCAATTTCACAAAAAGGCCCACTGACAGCTAGTGTTTAAAGGAAATTCCTGTAAGCAGACATGGTAGGTGATCTGATCTGCTTTGTATTAGGGATGGGTAAATCCATTCTGATGAGAAAGAAGCAAAGAAGAGTGAATCAGAGCCAGGGAGCAGCATCTGGGAGTCCTGGGCTTTATTCCCAGCACTGCCACTGATCTGTTACAGAACCATTAAACTGCTTCACCTCAGACTTCCTCATCTAAAATGGGCTTATTATTGACTGTACCTACCTGGTAGGTGTCTAGTGGGGATTAACTAATATTTGGAAACACTTTGAGAACCTCTGAGGGAAGGTACAATATAAATGCAAAGCAGTTGCACTGCTGCTCTATTAACTGTTGACAGGCTGCTCTGCTCCCTTTGAACTGCCTGCCCACACACCTGAACCAACAGTGAATGCAAAGAATTAAGGTGAGGAACAGTCCTAATCCAAAAGTCATCCAATGGGGAGTCCTCACAGCTTTTCCAAGGAGTGTGTTCCCATCTGCCTTGCTATTAGTACACAGAAGCAAATCTCTTCATGCAATAAGGGGCTGCTCAGCAAACCAGAAAGAGTGAAAGGCATTATCAGGACTAAACACACATCAAATTCTTCTCCCATAACTTATTCAAACATTTCACATCTGCAAAGCTGAGCTGGAAATCTCACAAGAGGGATCTCACTCTCTGTCCCATGGTACTCTCATCTACATCTTCTCACAAAAATTTATTTGTGACCTTTTAGCTGATTTCATTTCTGCAACCTGAGGCCATTCTAAACATCTGCAGGAAAAAAAAAGAACAAAAAACCCAGTGAGAACAATAGTTCTCAACCTTTACACAGCAACTGGTCCCTCCTTCTGCAAAATAATCCAGACACCATATACAAGAGCTACAAAGCATAGGACAGTAAGGCAATAATTTTTCAAAAGGCCTATAGGCTGTCCCTGCCCTGAGAAAGAATAGCACACATTGGACTAGAAAAATTGATGTATTTTAACCTCAAAGCCTCACATAAACATTAACCTCATCAGCCTGATCTCTAGGATGTGATATTATTCTTTCCATTCTGTAAAACAGTCTAAAAGATTGAGGAGTACCTTGCTCTGAAATCCACTCCATGCAGCCTGAAGTGGTAGTGCCCCTCTTCAGCCTCCTTTCCTCTCCCTTCACCCAAAGGTGTTTATCTTTCTCTTAAACTCACACACGTCCTAGAGTAAATTAGAAGGTCAGGGCACCAGGCAGGGCCAAAGGCTAGCACATGAATTTACTGTGCTGTCTTCAGTCTCCCAGAAGCCCTTCCTGAGTCCTAATAAAGATATCTGAAACAAGATGCTAATGCTGGATTATCCAGGTAATCTGCCAGAGTTACTTCCCTGGTTTGCCTGGTTATAAATAATGAATTAGGCCTTTACTTATTATTTCTCCTGCCCTTTGGGGTCGCTGTGAGGCTGGGGAAGGAATACAAATTCCAGAATATTAGATCCATTTATTAATATCAATTTCTGCCAATCCTGCATGAGAGATGTCCCTCGCCCTGTGCGTGCTGCTGATGCTCTGAAGGGCTGGGATGTTAATGGCATGGATCTAATAGCTACGAACTGGCCCAGCCTCACTCACCACCCCCAGAAATTGAATTTTAAAAAGGCAGATGGGTGCTTCATAAGTGGAAACAGAATCATGTGCCAGTTTTCATTTCTTTTCCATTCCCGAGCACCGGTGAAATGAAGTCTCCCCACTGGCTTTGTCCACATAAGCCTGTCGTAACAATTTAGTCCCCATTTTAAGAGCCCCTGTAATTCCCACACTGGATTTCTAAAGCACCACCTTAACCCTTTCTCTGCTGTCTTCCTCTGCAGCACCCATTCAGCAGAACACAGCCACACCAACCACACAGGCTTCCAGGGATCTTTAGGCTGAGAGAACAAGATGTGTCCCACAGCCCCTTCACTTTCTCCCTCTTGCCTCATCCCATCTGCTCTTTGACATGGAGGTAATTAATTCCAGTCATAACTCTGAGTATGCCTGCAGCACGTACAGTGCTGGAAGTCCCAAGCTGAGCCTTACTCAGGGGACTGGGATTAATTTCAGCTACAGGCTGAGTGCAGGCAGCTTTCACCACCAGACTCCTCAGCCTGCCCACAGGCAGCACCAGCAACCACCAGGAGCTACAACAATGTGCTCACAGCATCAGTATTTCCCCAGAAACCCAGACAAAATGCTGCCTCCTGCCTTCTATGAGAACACAGGTGGCCACATGGGTGCTCCTGGTAGGCTTCAACCATGCAGTTCATTTAATTACCTTCATGAGTCTCATAATAACTTCAAAGGCCCCTCACTAAAGGGATCAGTCACCAGCCATCAGCTAAGGGAGTAGAAGCCATGGAAGCAAGAGCATTAAGTTTCTATAACTTGAATATAGAGATGTTTTTGGGACCCCAGAACTGCTCAGAGCTGGGCTGGGAGGGACAGGGTGGATCAGTGCATGAGTTCTTGTGCCAGGCAGTAACTGAGACTCCTCACCTCTTTAGCAACAGGCTCAAAGACCAGCCCAGGAGCCATCCCACTTGTGCTTAAGGCACAGAGATCACTTCTGTGCTGAGGATCTTGGGACAATCCAAGTCTTCATTCAAGTCTTCAGGGTTTGTTTCATTCAACTCCTGAACTCCAGACATCCTCAATAAAGCCAGGCCAGGTCCAGTCACTGTCCCCAGATGTACAGGGACATCCTTGTGAATACCAATTTCCTCTGGAAGCCTCACCTACATCTCCCTCCTGCAATACCCAGCTTGCCCAGTGAATGCAGCAGCACACTGCACCACATTCTCTCTTCAGACTCCAGATTGTGGTCATGTTGCAAAAATAATTGGAAATCTCAGCCAAAATACGCGAGGAAAACAGATTTCGCAGTGCAATGATTCTCTAGGTTTCAAAATGCTTCTGAAATCTTTGTAGAGTCCAGAAATGTGCTGTTTTCCTCCTTTTCCACTTTGATGTAGATTCATCTACACCTTTGAAACATGGATCTCCTTTCTTAAGTATAAACACAGCTCCTTAAAGCTCTCATTCTTTTCAATATCAGCCACATATTTGAAACAGAGTGTATGAATGAAGATTTTTAGCACAGCTAAAGGGAATGGGCTTGAGTCATAATGCCCAAGCAATGGGCAATTGCTACTGGAGGTGTTTCCCAGGAGCACATTTCAGGCCCTCAGCATTTGCAGAAGCTTCCCATCTGCTCCTGCAGCCTCTGGATGTCAATGGCAGATATCAGTGACTTCTCTGCTACAGAGTGCAAGTGCTGGCTCTTGAGGAAAGAGCAGGCTGCCACAGCACTTGATTTGGGGCCTGACATTTCCTTTTCTCCCTCGAAGCACAGACCATTTGTTGCCCTTCTTTCTCAGGTGACATACCTGAGTCCCTTGGGGAATGCTGCTCATGGAATGGGAAGTGAGACTGTGAGAGAGCAGGAAAGGCAGATGGCTACAACTGAGGGATAAGTCAAATGCAGTTCTAAATTCTGCTGCCAACTGAAAGCCCATCCCTTGGAGACTGGGGGATTTCAGCAATGGTCTCACTGTGAAGGTCACAGCAGTGGATATTCCCTCTTCTGCAGGCCTAGGTGATGACCACACCTGAGGCATAACCCCCTAGGACTGTCTGGAGACGTGCTCACCACCCAGCCTGAAGATTTCCTTGTAATGTTGATGCAGATGGGATTTCATCCCCTTGAATTTGCTAGGAAATTGTTACCTTGCAGCCTTCAGAATCCCACAGTAAGTTTAGGAAGGAGCAGGGAGAAGTGTGGGACACATGGAGGGCAGAACACTGCTGTTCATATCCTGTAGCCCAGAAGAAAGAAGAGTCTCCAGACCAGCTCTACATTTCAATGACAGCCAATACAAACATTTTAAACCTGGTGCTGGTCAGCCAGAGCTGAAAGAGAATGAGAACACACACGAATAGCTGCTGCTTCTGGTGAATTTGGTATGAAATGGGGTGATCTCAGAGGCCTATGAACAATGTATTCAAAGGACCAATCCCTGACCCCAGAAATGCAGGAGCAAGCAGCAAGATGCCCATCCACTCGGGAAAACAGGAGCAGGCTGAGCCTTGCCATGTTTCTGAGGCAACTAAAAACAAAACAGGCAAAATGAGAGAGATATTGAGAGAGAGGGGGAGGGAATTTCCTCATTGCACATTAGAAATACTACACAAAGGTTCAATTTTAAACCCACACACCACAGTGTTTGCTATCATTCTTTGTGGATCACTTGATATCATCCCACCAGCCACCGCACCTGACATCAGCCTCTGTAGAGCAGCCTGTAGCAATACCAGGCTTCCAGCTTCTCACAGACTCAGAGATAAGGATGTGAAAGATCCCTCTCCAACCCTGGTGGGATCACTCATCCGGAGACAGCTCTCACACAGAGGAAAACCGCCACTTCAGCCCTTTCACAAAAGACATTTAACTGCATCTTGCGTGGTCAAACTCCTCCTGGAGTTACCACACCCAGCTCCCAGACACCCTTGTCACCTCAGACTGCCTACAGCAGCTGTTGGTCTGGAGAGCTCTGCCAGCTCCCACCTCCTCATGCCAGCTGAAGCCAGTGGGATGAGGGGAGGATTTTCTTCCTTCTGTGCTCTTCAGCCACATCAATCATCTCCTGCCCGAAAGTGGGAATAGTGCAAGTTTTTAGGCATAGCTAGAGTTTATCAGTGGCTGCATGAGGCTGATGGAGTGATCCTTGCAGTGTAAGGTCTCTGTTCACTTTTGTAATACTGTGTCATATACTCCTCTCCTGAGCAGAGGTCAGGTTTGAAACAAGGACAGAGGAAAAGCAAGTTTAGATGCAGAGGATAAGACTGAGGCAGTAGAGATTAAAGCAGCCAGAGGAAAGCTGAAAGTCATACTGTGGCATCCCATTGCCTTCTATCTGACAGACCTGGCTTTTAAACACCACTCCTATGTGTCACTTTGTGCAGTGACTGCTCCATGAATTTATTTACCAAGCAATCCAAGAAGAAAACAAAGAGGGAAAAAAAAACCAACAACAGGAAGTTACTCAGATTACAAGTGTCTGCACAATTAGAACCTTGATATTTCTGGCACTGTAAGACAGAGGCACATTAATAAATAATACTTTGCTCTCTTACAGCACTTTTCCTCTAATGATCTCCAAGCAATTTACAAGTTTTTACTAGCTGAGCTTCACCAAACCCCTGCAAGGCAAGGAACAGATAAATGGAGTCCCTTTGCTCCCAGCCAAAGTTAAGATCTCTGGGAGGGAAGCAATGTAATACACCAAAGCAGCACTGCCAAATGCATACAAGTACAAAAATAAGCCAAGTGCAGCATTTTTAACTGTTCAGCAATACTTAAAACACCAGCTCAAGCTGAGACTTCACCATGTTGGGCACTACCTGACACACAGTAATCATATTCCTTGAGCCAAAGACATGAGACATACAAAGCATAAAAGCATATGGGCTCAGGACAGACAGAAAACCACCTAAGAAATGTCTTGCATGCATTGCAGTGCCTAATGAACACACAGCATGCCCTGGCTGCTTGGGGCTGGCGCTCTATTGCAGGGAGAATATTTTCTGAACACCTGAGCTCTCAGGGTCTCTGACTCCCCCAGGAAGGAGCTGGGGCAGCATCTTTAGCATGCAGGGCCCAGGGCAGCAGATGGCAGCAGGGCTGGGTGGCAGCCAGCTGGCGGGGTGATGTGGAGAATTTTGGGCAGCTGAGCAAGGCCTCCAGATCGCAGGGATGTCACCCAGGTGAGCACTGCAGAGCTGAGCATATTCACATCTAACCAGAGGAGCCTGGGGCTGATGTGGATGTAGGATTCAATCCCTGTATCACCCTGGAGTCCTTCCTTCCACTCTTTTATCCTTGTAAAGTGTGAGATTATCTCATGCACTATGAAAAAGAAAAGCCCTTCCTCCTGAGAGCAGAAAAAGCTGCTGGGTTAGGACAGGGGTCCCCCAAAGGCTGGAGTGCCCTCAGGCCTCACTGATCCCTGTGGGCCTCACACCAACAGCATTATCTCCCTTAGCTCCTGGGAGCTGAGGAAACCTTCTCTGGCTGTTTTGCCCTTAAAGCTCAAGAGATTGACCTTTACTTATTCTTTCCCAAGCTTGTTAGAGCCAGGTCCTAAGTGTGCTGACTAATGATGGCAAGGTTTAGGGCAGAGCAGGCTGTGCTGCAGGCAGAACAAGGCCTGGTGCTGGTCCCACATGAGGAGGTGTGCAAAAGCAGGGAGATCCTTGGGATGTTTTGCACAGGTTGGCTTCTCCAAGCCCCAAACTGCAGGGCAAGCCCAGCAGAGGGACGCTGCTGGGTGGGCTTGCTGCTCACTCTCTGGCCTACTGCCAAAGCCAGCTGATTTACCACCCTGTCAAAAAGAGAAATTAGATGCCCTGCTTAGAGGTTTATATTTATTGGAATAGAAAAAAATCTCAAAAAAGAACCTACTCGGTGATTCTAGAAATATGTGTAAACCAGTTAAACACACTTTATAAAACCTTACAACAATAATACACTTTTACTGAAACAATCACAGGAGCAATTTCACCTGTACTTACTGTCCAGTCATCTGAGCACAAACAGCCCTGAGATTTATGTGCGAGTGGAAACATAATTTCTATTATCTCCGACATTAAACTTGGCAATGGAAAATCCCATGCCTGGAGTGCAAAATCAATTTCAATAACCAGAATAGCAAGAAGTCAAAGGCAGGACTTGGAAAGGACATGAGTTTCTCAAATAGCCAGCCGGCTTTCTTTATAATGAGAATGCCACTGGGATAGGATTGGATGGGCAATTGGACATTCTGGCTAGATTTTACCTCTCAGCATGAAATATTGCTGTAGTTACATGAGGCAGGTTCTGGACCACAGCAGTGGCTCTCAAACTTTGTTTTTCCTGTCAAACCCCACACTTGGGGTGTACAAAAGCAATGACTGAACTGCAGGATTTAAGACTACTTTTCACTGTACCCAGGCCTGAAATAGAGCTGGTCCAAAATACTGGCTCCGAGGCAGGACCAGGTGTGTCAGAACAGGATGTGCTCATTCCTATAGGAGGTGATCTGCCCCATCCCAATCCTCACTGCAGCAAAGGCCTTGTGGGAGAGGTTTCCTGGATAACAGGTTGGGGATACGGGTGTGCTGGATCCCAGAAACCTGGGGTTTTGGAGCTTTCTGGCATTGACCCCTGGAGAGCACTGCTTTGGACCTGAAGGCTTCCAAATTTTGATGATGGAGTTAAAGTCATGGGTGTGGAGTTAAATAAAAGTGTGTGATTTCACCTGGTGAAGGGTTTGGAATTCGAGGGTTTTATAACATAGTAATGGGTATGGGACAAGATGGAGGGTTTTGGGTTGCTGTTTCCTTTCTGTGTTCTTCCTTCTTCATGATTTCAGGTAGTAGTATCTGGTTGGATAGTTGGATAGCTGCTGCACTGAGGGTCATGGGAGTTAGGTTATTAGGTCAAAAGTATAAATAATATAGGTGTTAATTCTCTATTGGACTGTTTAGATTTAAAAGACCTTGTAACCAGCTAAATTCACCTTCGTTTTGCTCACTTGTAGCTGGAAGTGTTGCAGAACTCTCTGTATTTTAAATTAGATTCAATAAACAACCTAGCCCAAACATGAGAATATTCTTCTCCATGTTTTTAATCCTGGCTCTGAGTGAAGACAGAAGAAACTGCAGACAAGCCACTCATTAAGTGGTGCAAATACCACACATACACAGGTGGAGCTGATCCTGCCTGTGAGAGGACAGGTGAATTAGATACCTGCCAAGATCCATGCCAGGCCAGTTGGCTGTAGTTCCAAGACATTGCCTTAACCCTGACACACAGACTTTGTCTCTCTTCCCACTGTAGAGGTTTGAGGGGGACAGAGGGGAGTTGCTGTAAATGTAACAACTCTGAATATTCCTTGTGTCAGTAAAGTACCATCTTGCCCTGTAAGCTCACCCCAAACTGCCATATTCTGCTTTGGAGGCAAAATGCAGACAGCTTGCTGAGCCCTGAAGCTCTAGACACCTGGACCCAGGGTTTGCACCAGCTCAGAGGTGTGGCACGAGCTCCAGAGGTTCCTGAAGTCATCATGCCATTCCTAGAAGTACCAGCTGCAGACAGGGAAAGCTGCAAGTGTGGGCTTAGAAGTGATGCTTCACACACCTACACTTATGCACTCTGTTTTAGGACCTCTTCCCTGGGGACTGCTTTACAGAAAGCTGCAATGGCAGCACTGCTGAACCAAGTGCTCAGATCCTCAGTGCACCCCTGTGCAGACAGCACTTCAGCTGCCCTTCCCTCACTTCCTGTGCTTTCCAGGCACTCATGGCAGATTTTTATCCATTGCTCCACCCTCTGGGAACCCAGACAGGCTGGGACCAGGACACTTTTGCCCTGTAAAGGCAAATCTTTTGCCTGCACATTATAAACACTGTAGGTTCCCCTCTGCAGCAAATTCAAGATTCAAGCACAGAACCAGCATTTCAAGCTTATCAGAAAAGACACAGCACGTACAGACACAAAACCTTCCAAAAGAGGCAGTAAAAAATTAAATGCCATCTTCAGTGCAAGAATATTCACAAGTCACAAAGAGTTGAGCCTCTGCCATGAACTACAATCAAGAAATGAACCCAAGGCATGAACCTCTCTCCCAGCTCCCCTCACTCATGTCTGCACTATAACCAACAGCCAGGGCTGTGGAAAAGGAGAGAGGCTCCTGAGTGATCCTCCCTAATAGATTCGTCTTTTATCATGTTTTCATGACCTTTGTAAAAGGCAATTTAAATTCTAATTGTCCTGCGAGCACCACAGGAATCAATTAGTGACAAGAGATGTTAATTGTGCAGACTGGGAGGAGGCTGCTCGGCTCCAACACGGGGTTAAGAGCCAGGGGAATGCTGGGATGGTTGGGGCTTTAATCAGTCCTCCCTTTCCAATCGTTTCCATGTTGTGCTGCAGTTGTCAAGGTCCATTAGTCTTCTGGAGCACTCAAGGAAGCAGTGGCATCCCCTCCACTCCTGCATTCCCCAAGCACATGCACAAAGGATCAGAAGGAACTCCCACTGAGAAAGCAAATCCTAAACCCTCACCCTCTTTTGTTCTTGCTTCCTCTCCTACAACCTGCATAGAAATCAGGTGCTGGGCACTGACAATTACAAAGCAAATGCTTAATGCTGGGTGGCTGAAAGGGAGGTGAGCCTGGTCCTGTCACCTAAAGATGCATCTTGAGCTGTGTGTGAAAAGGAAACCCTCCTGGTGTTGTCCTAGGGCACAGTGCTTCTCCATGCAGACCCTGGCACTGATCACACTGCCCCTTGAAATGCCACACAAAGGGCAGGCTGCATGCCCAGTATTTAGACTTCACAAGCATGGATGGGGAAGATTTGTCTGAGCCAGAATGAGAACATGCAGTTCAGACTGTCCAGTCCATCCTGGCACAGGTAGCTCTCAGAAAAGAGGACTTGGCACAAGGGATCAGGTGCACCATGAGATTCAGCATTTGTTCTCTGCTTCTCCTCAGGGGAAAGGAGTGCCACCCTCACACGTACCCCTGGCTGGCACAATCGCCCATGGCTCAGGAGTCCTCAGCATCTCCAAGACAGGTAGCTTGTGCTTGTGCTGAGCTAAGTCATGCATCTGGGATGTTAAATCCTCCAGAAATAATAACCCAAACACTATTTTCTATTAAATCCCATCACAGGCCACTGCCACCACCTAAATCCCTCTACATTACCCACTGGGCCAGCCAGCAGCCTTGGGAGCTGCCTTGGGTAGGTGCTGTGCCTTAATTACTTCTCTTTTGCCTGAACCAGAGTAAATGCTCTTTCTTTCTCAGCAAATGTTGTTCTTGGGAATGATCTCCCCATAGACACAGCTTGATTTGATTTTTAATTGTATTTTATTGTTTAAATGTGTCACATTCTCTAGGCTCTGGAATAGGTGTTGGGAACCATTTTCTAAGGAGCACTAAACACAATGGGGGTGTCCTGTATGACTCTCCATCACATATCCCAGTGACATCATTGTCATTTTTTAAACTGAGCTTTAGGCACTCCACCCAGAAGAAAGGAGAAGAGACAAGACCTCAGAATCTGTGAAAATCTCTGTTCTGCTCCTTGGTGGTAGCATCAGAACCTTCCCTTGATTTATGAGCATGAAGCCAAGCTTTAGCTACCTGTAATTTGGAAGAAACAGTTAACCTGCTTAGCAGGGATCCTAAATTTTTATTGCACATCCCACATGCAGGAAGTTTTCTGGGGGCAGCAAGGCTCGAGCACACTGGGAGGATACTGGATGGAGGATGGCCTAGGTCAGAAAGGTTGCTTAGGGACTAAGAAAGCCAGAGGGAGCACGTGGTGTGACCAGGTTTGATGTGCAAGCCAGAGGGGCAGGAAGGAGCCTGGAATTAGTGTCACACTGAAATTTCTGAGACATATCCTCTGCAGGGGACCAGAGCTTCACAGCAGCACAACAGAGTCCTGTGGTGCGAAGGAGAAGAGAACCTGGCAGGTGTGAAGTGCAATCCCCAGGTGAGGTTCCTCCCATCCCTGGCCAGAAGGTCCTTTCCAGCTGCCACATCCATTTGCCTGAGCAGTGGAACAAAGCTGGTTTCACTTCTGGCTTTGGACAGAATTAGCAATTTCTCTGCTCACCCTCTGCCCAGCGCATCTACAGAGCCTTTGCTGAATTTCCATTAAAAGTAATTATGCATTTCGTTCTGCTTCACAAGGCCCATTGCTCACCTGCCTGTATCTCTTTCAGACTCTACTAGTTCCTCCTTTCTCTCACCAGCACAATCATTTTATGCTCTCATCTTTCCCCTCCATTGTTTGGGTGATTGTGGACACGTTTTTATTGCTGAGATGTACAAAATAACCCAGGCAACCCTTCCAGGGCAGAGCTGTCCCTGCCCTAGCAGAGGGAGGCAGGGATTGTGTGCATTGATCCCCACACCATGCTCGGTCTCACACCTGGGGCTACCTGAGCCCCACGTGGCACAGCCCAGGGCTGCCAGGCACAGGCTCCTGGCACAGATGGGAGGGGTTTGTTCTGCTTCCTCTGCAAGGCTCGGTGCCCTCCCACAAAATCAGCAAACAGTGCACCAATCTTTTCAAACCAAGCAGGGAACAAGTGTCTTCTGAAGGGCCATGACAGAACTAAGTAAAACAGGCTCATCCATCACAAGATTCCCTGAGGCACCACTTGCCCGTGCCTGGGGAGCAGCTGAGCAGTGAAACTCCCTCTGGAGGCTGCTAATGCCTTCCTGTGCTCTCTGAAAAGGATGACAGAGGCAGGCTCGCTCCTTCCTTCCCCTTTATTCATTCCCCAGCATCTGCATTGCGTGCTAGCACAGCCTGCACTATCCCTGAGCGTTCGGGGAGGGCGGGAGAGCTCCAGCCAAAGCAGCAAAGGCTGCATCCACAGCCAGGCACTCAGCACGGCAGGGAAACCTCGTGTGGAAGCTGCTCCTGGACAGGAGCTGATGTAAAGAGCTGCCAGAGGAAACCTTTTTCTTGGCACAGCAACTTCTAACACTTCATAAATCCAAGGAATTAGTCTGCATAATATCTAATCTGCTAATGACATGGATATTGTATATTCTACGTGCACATGCCATAGATATTAAAGACAGAGGTGTTAATACAAAGATGAAGTGTATCATACACACCTAATTACCAGTCCTTACTCCAGACAGAGCCAGTTCAGCCTATGCCTTTATCTTCAGCATTCACTGAGTGTGCCTTAGGGGTCCCAATTTTCCTAATCCTAATCCTAAATGTAATCTTTAACCTTCCTTTTAACCCTCCAGAATTGCTGCCCTGAGTGCCTCCTGTGATGCTGTTACTTATTCACAGTTAAAGGCAGCATTATTTCAGCAGCCCATCTACCTCTTGCTCTCCTGATTCTCCCTATTCACAGGCAGCTTTGCTTCTTTCCTTTTTCTGTTCACCTGGAATAGGCTGTAATGGCTCCCCCATGGATCCTCACTACCCACCTGCCTCAGTCCAGGCAGGACAGCTGGAGTCAGGGGCTGTGCTGAGAGCAGGCACTGGTGGTTTTCATGAGCTGAACTGTGTCCAAGGCAGGTGCTAAAGCTTCACCAACTTTTGCTTTTTTTTTTTTTTTTCTCCTCTTCTCCTGCAAACTGTCCTATACAAAAGGAGAGAGGCCCAAGCATAGGTACCTTCAAAACCACACCAGATCCACACCTCAGCAACCAAACATTTCTTGAAGGAGACACAAAAGGGAAAGAAAGGGAGTGAAAAACAAGTAGCAGTTATGAGAACTGGGATACAGAGAGTGGCCATCAAGACAGAGATTTCATTTGCCAAGTAGGAATTTAAATTGATTGGCTTCCAGTAGTATGGAGTGAATGTTGACACTAATTTGACTTAAAAGACACTATTATTTTTCAAAGCTGTTTTCCCCAGCTGCCAGAAAACACAGCAACATCCAAAAGCTGCAAGAAAACATGTTAAGTTTTACCAACTGAATTGCAGCCAAGTTCCCATGATGGCACCTGGCATTGCCCACATCAGAACGAAATCAAGCCACTGAGTCCAGCAGCAAAAATGCTTCTTGTTTATTTTATTTATTTTATCTTTGTAGCATCAGCCATGCCTGTACCAAGTCCATATAGCCCTGAGGCTACATATATAACTCAGCCTCCTGCTGCCAGGAAAAAGAAAATGAAAAGCAGATCTCTCAGCACCAACTCTGACCATTTGTGGCTGGGCAGGGACTGATGATGGAGCCTGGCACAAAGTCTTTGGCTCTAACTCACTCAATCCTGAGTCTGGCCATCAGGAGGCTTTGGTGGAGCTGTGTCTGCCTTGCTGGGAAACATTAACATCCCTTCCAGAGCTCTGCTAGAAACTGCTGCTCTTTTGTGTTCACTACAGTCTGATGCACAAGAGAAAGCCATCGTGTTCCCTCTATGCTAGGGTGTCATTTTTTCCCAATCATCGAATTGTATAGGTTGGATAAGAACCCTGCAAGCATCAAGTCCATCCATGTGCCCAGCACAGCCAAGGCCACCACTAACCCATGTCCCCAAGTGCCACATCCACACAGCTTTCACATCTTTCCAGGGATGGTGACTCCACCATGTTCTAGGCAGCCTGTGCCAGGGCTTGACAGCCCTTTTAATGAAAAAATTTCCCTAATATCCAATCTAAACCTCCCTTAGCGCATCCTGAAGCTGTTTCCTCTTGTCTTGTTTCTTGTCACCTGGAAGAAGAGACTGACCCCCACCTGGCTCCAACCTTCCCTCAGGTTCTGTTGATGCAGGGATGTTGTAGCAACTGTTCACTTGCTTTTCACTGTTTCCTGAACCTGAGTTTTCCCCAGGAAAACACGGCATTGTGGCCAGCAAGCAGTAGCTGTGCATCATGGGACTTGTCTCAACTCTGTTCCACAAGCTGATGGTCTCTGGACAGTGTCTAAAACAGCCTTTCCAAAGCTGAGACACCCAACCTTTTTGGAATCCAAACTGAAAGGAAATGAAAGCACAAGGAGTTGACATGACCACAAACAGCAGCTGCCTTTAAAGGTTCTTTTATTTATATTTGCACAAATCTAAGAGCAGAGGAGCACTTTCTGTGTTGCTGCTGGTGGTACATCCCTGGTAATGTTCCTAGAACTGGTATTCTTTTGTCAGTTGGAGGGTCCCACATTTAGCCAGGCGCTCCTGGGCTGGGGAGGAGTGCTGGGGCACACAGGCAGCTCCATGGGGAGGCACTGGGTGTGTGTCCCAGGGCAGGGAATAGCAGGCACCTCTGGGAGTGAGCCTAACACTGCACTGCCACGGGGCAGAAAGCTGGCAGAGCAGCCAGGGCTGCAATTCAGGTGTCCTGAATTGTGGGGCGGGGGGGACAATACACTGGCAGACTGAGAACATGGAAAAAATGGATGTGAACTGAAGCTAAGGAGAAGAAACAAGATTGTTTTAACAGCGGCAGCCACTGGGTGGTGGAGTCTGCTACTGAGAGAGGTGGCCAAGGAGGGGCTGCTGCCAGGGGCCACGGGGACCCATGGAGAGCAGGAGCTACTAACTCAGGGGTGCCCTAAAAATCCTGGGGTCAGCTACACCCCAAGTGTCCCGCCAGCCCCCTCTCACAGGTTACATCACAACAAAGCAGAAGCAGCGTGTCCTTGGTCCAAAGGAGGGCTCAGGGTTACACTGAACCCCCCCAGCTGAACTGAGGCAAGATGGATAACACACAAATCAGCTCCAAGATCAATATTTCTATTCATTTACAAGCATAACAAGGTTAGAGAGGTGAGCAGAGTAAATAATTAACTCATTTACAGGATTTTGCTGCTTTTTTTCCAAACAGAGTCATTTTATTCTCCTGGGTGATTAGCTATGCAGTTGACATTAATCACAACTGCAGCAATTATTTGAAGTATTTGATTAATCAATCCAGAGGAAAAAGAGAGCTGGGCCAAACTAGCCTTGCTGCCAGCCCTGCTGGTCAATCAGTCAATACACAGGTGCTGGCTCTCACAAAGGTGACATGTTTCCTGCAGGCTGGAACGAGTCCTCTGCCTGGCTGGATGCAGCACTAAGATGGATATAGCACCTCAGATGGGGAAGATGCAGAGCATGATGCTTTCCAGCTGAATTAAACAGTATTTATTAATGCTGGACTTGCTGAATTGGGAATCTAAGCTACTGACACATAAATACAATCAAATGCTTGCCCAGACCTGACGATACATGTGAGAAATATCATTACAGAGCAGTGTGTGTCAGCCAACACTGGCAGGAGGCTGAAACTCCTGACTCTTTCCTTCTCACCTATAACCTGAGAAGTGATTTCAATTAAGGAATAACAAGAAGCATAGAAATTGCTCTGAGCATTATTAATATTATTATTAAAAGTTGAGGTTGGAAAGGATCGGGTGTATACTTTCTTTTTCTTGCTATTTTTCATTTTAATAATCATTCCTGGAATTTCTGTTTACAGCTCCTGCTAGCAGTGATCTTCAAACTGAATTAGAAGGAACTCCAGACTTGGAAAACCACTGAAATCAAGTTTCAGCACCTTTTTGACAATTCTCACACCTACTGACAGACAGCTGGTAATGTGCTATATTATAATACATTCTCATCTGGTTTTGCTCTGGATTAGGTTGCTGCTTTCAAAAATGCAAATGTTAACTCCCAGAACAAACTTTGTTTGATGATGTTAAGCTTAAGTGTAAACTGAAATGCAGCAGACTTCCATTACAAGAGCTCAACCATTTAAAAAGATGAAAATTACAAGATGGGGCACATTTTAAAAACAAATATTAGAACATTCAACCTGTATTTCATTGATTATGTTTCCCCATCTAACACTTCTTGCTGCTGCATATAAATGAAACGAATGGTTCTTTAGCTCAAAAACTGTAAAGGATCAAAAAGCTTTTGGTCTGCTATAACTCCTACAGGGAATTTGCCTCTCTTGTGTGCAAAGCACAGAGACTGCCACACTCCCAAAGCTTTAGCACACAGATCCTCCATGCACAAAGCCAGGAGATTCCTGCTCTGGCAGAGGACACGCTGCATGCAGAGAGGCAGGGGAAGGATAAGGCACTACATACATGCTTTTGGTAAGACCAACCACTCCAAGTTTTTTGTCTGCTCCTCAAGCAGCATATTTCTTACATCTGGGATGCAAAATACTGTAATAGTGAAGAACGTCCCATTTTGATTTAAATGAATGCATTTATTTCCAAAAGGGAGACCATAAGTTAAACAAACACATTTCTCTCTTTGCACATGAAAGCATTGTTTTGTCACAGATGTACAGTATAATACATTTATTTTCTCAATTGTTTTGTATTTGTAAGGCACTGCCAGTTATTTGGATGGGTTTGTAAGGATGAAGCAAATTGCTCTGTGGGGCTCTATTCAGGGAACATAATATTCCCACAAAAGCACCATAATTCTGCATGCAGCAACACAAACTGCCATGACACTGCAGCAGCTGGCAGGGTGGATAGAGTTAGCATTATCAAAACCAGCAAGGCAACTCCACTCCAAAAGCCCCTTACATGCATAAATTAATGATGAATGTGCATTGATTAGCCCCCACCCAGACTCCAAGGAACCCTGCCTTCCTGCAGTGTAATTTGGAAGCTCAGTTGCTTTGTCCATTCATAAGCCTGGGGAGCACTTCAGATTGTCCTTGCCCAAATCTCTGGAGCCCTTCTCAGGAGTGTGCTGGGGCAGATCAGGGACTGTGATACAGCCCTGAGCCATGGGGACAACCAAAAAATACAGAATGGCATCAGCACCGTGCCAGGAGGGGCATTTTGGGAGGTGTGCCACACAGAAAGCTGAGGGGAAGAACACCCTGCCAGGGATCATGTCTGTGTTCCAGAAGTTGGGTATAAATTCAGCTGCACCTATCCTTCTGATCAAGTACCTCCCTTCTCCAGGCATGCAGAATGGCAAAACAAGCTGGCACAGAAACACTTCAAGAGATTGTGTTTTTCATACACCAAGCTGGAAATGTGCACAGGCCCAGTGGACATTGCTGCCCCCAAACTCTCAGGCTTCTCCAGCTATTCATCAGCTTCCTCCACAGCTCTAACCAGTTCCCATTTAGCACACTCTGGCTTCCTGAAATTTAACCACAGAGGCCTTCATATCCATCTCCAAGTCCTTCTTACACAAAAATGGGTTTTAAAAACCAAGAAAGTAAGTGTCCCAAATACAGGCTGACTTACCCACATTACTTAACTCAGGTTAAAGCAGGACTAAGACAAGGCAGGTTGACCTGGAGCCTCAAGTAAAACAATGTGGGAATTCACATTTCAAGTCAATTTGTCTTGTTTGGTATTGAATCTGAGTGCAAAGCTTTTAGCTTGCATAGGTAAATAGGTTTGTACTGGGTATATAAGACAATAATTATGATATATAGGCACAGAGAATACCTAGATCCAATAGGGAAGCCTCCTGTTCTACTGCTACCTCTAAAATATCCCTGCATTTTCCTATGGCAGGTGATTTGACCTTTAACTTAAGGCACTTCCTTTCTCTTCCTGACTAGTTTCTGTGGATCATCTCTGGGGTTGCCTAAGCTAGGCTTCTCCTTGCATACTAATGACTCCTCTCAGCCTAGGAATGTGCTTTTGGGTGCTGCTTCTGTTACCAGACACAAGCTCAGCTTGAGAGAGCCAGCACAGCCTAGTTTACATGAGCAGGTGCACTGAAACTGAGCAAGTGAGGAAAATCTGTGTCAGCAGGAAAATTAAGAGAGGAGCAGTGCAGGGGGCTTTAAAGAAACAACCACCCCTTGCTTTATACTCATTGTCTCCTGCAGACATGAGAGCAGGAAGTTTCATAAAGAGGTCCAACAGTGATTGAGACATTAACTTCAAGGTCCAGTCTCTACATGAATCCTTTAGCCAGAAGTTGTCTGGGATCCCATGGTTCTCCTAAGCCAATCTTTCCATCAGCTCTTTGGATACAGCATCATTAGCAGCTTGTAACAGCTCATGACCTCAGGAAATTTACTGCTTAGAGCACTGACAGATAATAATAACGCAGAAGGGAATTTGGGCAGAAAAGAAATCTCAGCTTTCTAGACTTTTTTTTGCAGGATAGCGTTAGTTTTGATCAGTCAGCTCTAATGTGGAAGCCAGGAAAGAGCCGACTCAGTGAACAAACTAAGTGGTGATTTCACACAGCAGCCCAATGATGACAATGATGATGTTGTGGTAACTTGTGTACAGCTACTGAGCATCAGTGGGAGAGAAGGAAGAGCCCTGCAATGTATCGCTGTGATTGCTAATAGACCAGTAGCATTCCTGTTGTCAGAGTCCTAAGGGAGGTCCAGAACCATTGCAGGAGCTGGGAGGTGGCAGAAAAAGGCAGTGTCAGCTGAGTCAGGCCATTACCCCTGTTTGGCACATCTCTGTGTGCTTGGCCCAAAGTGACTTACCCCAAATGAGCACCCCTCAAGATGTCCAGCTCATCTTTCCCAGTTCCCAGCCTGTCACTCATCAAGCTACGACAAAGGATCTCTGTAAGACTGCAGTCCCTCACCTCTGAAGTGGCAGTGACTAAATCCCATAAAGAGCATGAGAGATGAGATGATTTTCCTGCTGCTGGTTGTTACCTAAGCAAATTCTAGAGAACACTTCTCACAAACAGGACAGGAAGGCAGTGCTGTTGCAGAGCCAGGAGATATCCATTGCATGGGTGGGTTGGTCTCTCTGCCAGCCACAGCAAAGAGAATAACTATACAGAAATAACTCTCACAGGAGCAAGCACATTATCTGTGCATTTGCTAGCAATCTGCATAAGGGTGTTGCAGAATCACAGAAGGGTTTGGGTTGGAAGGGACCTCAAACACCAACTCATTCCAAGCCCCTGCCATGGGCAAAGACACCTTCCACTGGAGCAGGACAGTCCATGGCCTCAAACACTGCTAAGGATGGGGCATCCACAGCTTCACAGGACCTGTAAAACCCCAGGGCCAGTCTCAGCACCCCTGCAGGGAAGAATCAGATCAATTAATGGCATTCACCAAATTCAGCTACACTGGGCTGCTGGGGAGCAAGGGAGAAGAGGCAGCCACTGTGGCTGGATGGAAGCACAAGGATAGGTCAGATAGATTTACAAGGAGTTTGAAGTAGAAACTTCTCAGCATAAAGCAGCAGTTGCAACAAAATACACAAATATCACACGGCAATCAATACAGATCGAAAACTGGGCCAGCTTTACAACGCACCTCCCTGTTTCCAAGAGGATCATTAAGAAACAAACAAAACAAAACAAAAGCAAAAAAAAAAGGTGCAAATATTGACTGCAGTTAACACAGCTGAAAGCGTGTTTTATGTCTGGAGCTGAAGTCAGGGCATGACTTCATGTCTGAAGTGAGCAAATGGAAAAGCACACATGGGGAAGATCGCTCTGCTCGGGGCTCGCTGCTCCCCCGTACCCGCCAGGGGTCCCCCGCGCTCAATCCCACCGCGGGGAATTCTGTCCTGCCGGCATGCTTGGCATCCCAGTCCATCCATCCTTCCCCCGGCCCTGCTGCCCAAGCATCCCACAGCTCCCCGGACACCTCCCAGCTCCTCAGCAGGCTGAAACCCAGCGGGCAGTGACACATCTCTGGGGTTTTGTGTAAGCAATCCCACACGACCATTCCCGGGCAGCAGAACAGACAATGAATCCATGATTTGTCTGCAGGGTCACATCTGCACAAGCCTGAGACGTGTTCAGGTGGGCCAAACACATCTGTGCTTCTCCGAGGCTGCAAGCACTGCTGTGGTATCAGATTTCCCGGCATGGATTGGAGCCTTGCAAATCCACACACGAGAATGGCAGTGGTTACAAAGCATGGACTGTAAGGAACTGGTGGGTAATTATGGAGGGATGTGTCTGCGTGGCTCAGCTCCAACATCAACAGAGGGAAGAGCTCTGCCTATTGAGTCACCAGCAGCATTTCCTTCCAGCCCTTGGGTTTCCTGACAGGTCCTCTCTGAGTTAGTGCCCAGACACACAGTGGCTGAGCTCACAGCCCCAGGGAACAGGGCTCCAGACCCCCACAGCCAGGAGAGCTTTCCTGGCCACCACGGGGCTTCAAGGTCATGGTGCCTCAGCAGCCTCTTTGTTACAGCCACTGAACTGAATACCAACAACATCCCAGTACCAGCCACCACAGAAGCTTCAGAGGTGTCCTACCACCACCAAACAAGGAATCACACAAGAGTTTTGATGCCCATCCATTTGGTTATCCATGAGTCCCAAACTGTCCATAGCTCAAACAAAGTCAGCATCTCCTCTGCAGGAAAATAGTTTGGCTAATGAGAGATTGTTAAAAGTGAGGAAGAAGTTTCTTAATCAGAGACCAGATCCCAAAGACAGCTGAAGTGTGCCAGACCTTCACATTATCACAATGGCAATGAATACACAGGCATTTTTATTTTACCCTCACAGTGTGCAAGGTTACCTGGATTCTACACTTAGTTATTTTCTGCTATTTGCTATATACTTTTCATTCACTTTCTCATTTGTCCTACTGCTTCCTGCTGGTATTCTTCTTTTTCTATTCCTTTCTCAGCTCCACATTTTAAGTTCTGTTTCTTCAATTGTCTCCATCCCTTCCAACAGAGCTGAACAGTGAATATGTGCTGATGTCTTGCTCAATGTAATTCCCCACTATAATTTTCACTCAACAGATTTGTTAGCCCCATAAAACAGTAGCTGAAAATTTTCCAACAGTTAAGGACTAGGGACTCTAAAAACCCCATCTCACTGGATCAGGAGCCACACAACATGAACAAGCTAAAGCAACTGGTTTGGAGACCAGAAGGTATCTGCCAGGGTTCTGCAGTAAAGCATCTGCTCTGCTGCCTGTGGGCTTTCCTGTGCTACTGCACCTTCTCATCTCCACCAGAGCACACACAAATTCCCCAGGTCTGCAGGACGTCTGAAGACATTTCTGAAGACCAGATAAGAGGAAGCTGAAAAATTCAGCTTCAGAACTGCATGTATCTCTGAAACAATAAATGTTTTGAGTGATCAGCATTTCTAGGCAGTGAAACAAATGAGCGTTTCCATTCCCGGGGGAAGTGGGAAGCAAGCAAGCTCCATCCCTCTGTTCTGGAGCGTACAGGAAATCGTAGTGATTGATGGCAGCAGTAGGGAAATGCACATTCAGCTTCTATTTCCAATGTAAATGACTTGCCACCTCACCCTCTGCTTCCTGTTCCTTCACGTAGCCCCCACACTCCGGCTGGTAGTTGTAGTATGTGTGAATCAGGGAGGAAAAAGGAAACGGGACTTGTTAGACTGCTTCCCCCCCATCCCAATGGAAATGAGAAAGATAACGTGCTAAATCAAAGGGCAAGCAGCTGTTCAGGCCTGGGCTCTTTTTGCCCTCAGACCCAGGGTGGTGACACAGGGATGGACTAAGGAATCCTACAGCATTGTTGCCAGACCCCGTCTGTGCCAGGTGCACAAGGCCCCTGCTCACAGAAGATCTCCTTGCATTACAGAGGTCGAAGCAGAAGGCAGAGAGGCTTTTTAGGATGCTGCACAGCATCTGCGGGATCTGTGCGTTCGCAGGGATGCTGAGACACAGCGAAGGCAGGCACGAGAAGGAGCCGAGGAGTGCGGGAACATCGGCAGCAGGAGGCGTGTCCTGCTCTTTCCCAGGCAGTTCGCTGAGAGGTGCTTATTTTTACAAAGCAGGCTCTGAGATCTTAAAGAACCAATGTTGTCGTGGTGCCCTAAACCAATGAGTATGTGACCTACTCGTTCCCATTCTGTCCCTTGACCTTTTCCCATAGCATTCTCCAAAAGCATCACATGAAAAATAGCCCTTCTCAGCTCTCCAGAGGCTTTGGAGACAGCATCAAAGCTCTGTGCTTATAAACAATTCCAGCTAGGCCAAAATGCCATTCCAGCATCAGGGGTCCCAGGATTTCTAAGCCTGTCACAAGGAGCTGGAGGGAGAGGGGGCAGGGGAGAGGCAGCTGGTATTGCCAAGGAGAGCTGGAGTGGGAGCTGAGCTCCAGGAGAGCCCCGTGGGCTGAGACAGGATCTGCACACACACCTGAGGCTACACAGGATCCTTCTGCCTTTTTGCTTATTACAAAAATACCTCTCTTAGCACAGGCTGAAGGATCATTTACCTCATAAATCCTATAACCTAATCTTCTTTCCCCCTTTCTCTCACCTTGCTCATCCACTAACACTCCAGCATCCATTCTGGAGAGGAATTTACAGGCCAGGTGAAGACAGAGAACTCAAAAGCCTGCAGAGGGGCAGTCCTTGAGCACCTAGATTACTTATCTGTTAACTCTTCAGCCTTTGAATAGCAGCTGTCCAACAAATACCTACAGGAATCCCTGCCAGCTCCCTCTGGTGTCTCACACCATCCTTGGCACACTCCTACCTTTTGCTGAGGAAACTTCAACCGTTCCCAGTTTTTGTGTTTCTTGATAGCTCCAGATCTAACTTCCCTTGGCAATAGCTGCACACACTCCTTGAACACCTTCTAAAAAGCAAATGCCATAGAAGATGCTCCATAATTGAGTGAGACTTTTTCTCAACCATCATCCTATTCCTGTGACTTCCATTTTGCCACAGAATATTAAGAGCTGCAGGCACCCAGCAAGGATCCCTAAGTCAAACTCTTCAGTGAATGCACCATACAGGGTGCAAACCCACAGACTTGGTGTTACTAGCACCATGCTCTAACCAAGTGAGCTGATCATTCAGGGGTTTTGTCTTTCTGTTCCTGCTACAGAATACAGGCAAGGCCTTCAACTGGGCAACTCAGAGCAAAGGCAGTTTGAGGACTAACTACAGCTCACTGTCCCTTGTTTCAGTGCACTACTTTTGGCCACAAAAAGGGAGACAAAGAAGAGGTGAGTTTTTGTAGCCACCTACCAGCACATGACCACCTCACCCAACTGGACCTGGAGCTTTGTCAGCCCAGTCTGGGTCACCCACTGCCCAGTCCAACCCAGCAGCCAAGGAAAACCATTTCTGTGTCTGGGTATGTGGACTGGTGCTGGTGGCAGCCAAGCAGGTTTGTGTTTGGGTTGCTCCTACGTGGCAATAGAGACACTGCTCTCTTGCAGGGCAATAATTTCAGTCCCAACAAGGAAACTGGATAATTACAGAGAAAAGCAGCAGGCGCTTCAATCATTCCTACTGTGTCAGGTCTTTTAAAATGTCATTGAAAAGAAATGGTGGGATAATGAATGCCTTGACTCACTTTCAAAGCACCTGGCAGGACAGACAGGAGGAAGCAACAAGGTTAAGAGGGCTCCATCATCCTTCCTGGTTCCTGGGGACTGACCCTAGAGGGTGGGAGATCTGGGACAGGATGGTGTGATCATAGGATGGCATAAAAATAGCAATACAGTCATGGGAGTTCTATTGCTGTAGATGCCTCCAGTTTAAGAGCAAACAGCCTGAACTTTATTCTGGTTGATCTTGTTCATTCTTGTTTTAGTTGTGGCCCTTCTTCACCATTTTCCCTTTTATATAGCATCAGAAAAGCATTAACTCATGACTTTGTTTCATTCCACTGACATAACTGCTTAAATATCCTTCCTGATGTTTTGACATATATTACTTGGACAGACATTTAGAAATTTAAACTGTGGAAGCTGTAGGACATTTAAAAAATTAGAAAATATGTGGACAATTCTTCTGTTATTTTAACAATATGAAGACTCAACACTTGTGTAAGTCAGCCAGCAAATGCAGGAAAATATGTGCTTACCTGGCACAAATATTAAACTGAGCTCACAGATTCTTAGAGCCACACATTTATTACACACCCTGCACATATACTGTAACCCCCACATTGACAAAAACACTTTAACAGTACATAAGGCAGGCATAGCTTATTTTCAGTGCAAAGCACCTTTTTCTACAGGCAACAGGAGCACGTGTACTGAGGGAGCACACATATACTGAGCATGCAGACAAAACATCCATCCATTCCATGTAACAAAGATTCACGTCCACCAAATGAAGAATTGCACCTGTATATCCATTTAGAATAAATTTGACATTAGCAAATGCACAATTGCCGTGAAAGGAAATAATAAATCTGATGCACTCAAAAACCCCACTTAATTGTTCAGCCCAGAAAACAGGAAAACAGAACAATCAGATGAAATGCCACACACAGAGGCACTGTATGTGCACAGAATGTGCACTGGAGAAAGCACACCACCATAAACAAACACAGCATTCCCTGGAGACTTCTCCAGACACTTCTGCTGTGCTCAATGCACACAGGCAGATCCTTAACCATACACTCACCTGCACAAATTTTTATCAGAAGAACAAAAGCCCATTGCACATAAAGAGGAGTCAAAAATGCGCACTTTAGAAATTAGGAACACACTACACAAATACCCAGCTCATGCATGTGTTACATATGTGCTCCACAGAAAATAATTCCTAAGTCTCCAATGCAGGCTGCAGTTAATAATCCTAATGCACTGGGGGCTGCATTTCACCCTGCAGTTCAGAGCACAGCACACAGAGCAGTGGGGCTGAGGCCACAGCTGGCCCCACACAGGTTCAATGCCTACAGTTCACGTGTAGAATTTCATCTTCTGCCAGAGCAAGCACCTGCACTGCTGCTGTAACTCCCCAGAGCCATCTTAGAACTATATCAGCTGCTGTGTCTGGACTGCCCTGTTGCAGCCAAAATCCGCTTGGAGATTCATTGGCAATTCTCCCATTTTTCCCCCCTGTCTAGGGGACCCATGAATTTGATTTTATGGAGGGTAAACTACTGCAACCCTCACATGGGCATCTCAATTAGCCCCGTGTCCTCTTACCTTACTACCTCTACAGCTGCAGTGGAGGGCAGCTACTGGTTCCACTACAGCACCAGTCACAACCTGAGCAACAAAGGAGCTGCTGGAGGGGGAGGATAAAGGCATTTCATTCCCTTTTATTGCCCAGATAAGACCTCTGATAATTTTACAGTCAGACTATTGAGTAGCTAAACAGAAACAAATGCACCTAATCAAACGCATCAGTGGGCAATGCCAGAGCAGGCAGCCAGCCGTGACTCCACATAAATCACAGGCAGGAGGCAGAACACTCTGCTACTGCCCCAGGCCCACAGCCAGCCTTCCACTTCAGAGAGGGAAGCACACACACAGAACCCTCCTGCTCCACAGCTTCTGTCCACTGCAGGCTGCACAGCAAATCCCACTGACTCTGCCTTGCACCTTGAGCAGCACTCAGCTTCAGCTGCTCCACATTCCAAACCAACCCCAGCCATGGGCACACAAAGAAATCCTGTGGCAGGTGATTCATTTCATCTGTGGCACATCATTTAAAAGCACCCAACCTAACCCCATCATAAAGGTTTAGCAAGAGCAAGGCACATTCAGCACATTTACTTCTGCTTTCAGAAACGTGCATTGCTCTCCAGACTTGCTTAGTTACAGTTGTCCATGTTAAGTTAAACAAAATGCCTTCCACATCTCTCCTCTGGTCCTTTGTCAGCGAAATGGGAATCAGCCCTGCTCCCTGAGCTCTGCCAGAAGGTGCAGTCTCTCTGAATGCTATAAACTTGCACACATGGAGAAGGATCCTGTCCTGCTATCACAGCCACAGAGACACAGACACAACCTAAGCTCTGCCTTGTCCCTCCTAAACAACCCTGACCAAGGAGAAACTCATAAAAATGGGGAGTATCTTCTTCTGCAGGTGCTCTATGCGGTGAGCAGAACAAACCAAAAGAAAAACAAAACAAATCAGGGGAGACTAATGAATAAAAATAACAGACTCTCTGCTTTTCTCCTTGTAATTTCCCCACCCCAGACAGCTGTAATGTGGAAAGTATTGAAATTTAAATCACACCTCAGCCTAACCTCAGCTGACAGGCTGCCAATGCAATAATCTCAGCCTGGCTATCTTCTCTCAGGGAGAACAACAAACCAACTAAAGCAAAGTGATAAATTTTCAATTTTATTTTAAAATATACCAGATGGGAGATTTTATTGGAGTCATAAATATGTCAAAAGCAATGTTGGCATATGATTGGAGATTGCCCCCACCAAGGGAGCAGCTCTCCTTGTTTAGAAGTGCCATCAGATTCTTAATAAGAGGCTCCAGTTACACTGCAGCAAAAGAGTCCCTATATTAAGCCAATTGAATGTCGATTTGCCAGACATCTCTTTTCTCTTCTCTGCCAGCTCCAGCTTCTTAAACAGGAGAAATGAGGGTGCTGAGGTCAGACCTAAGCATCATCAGTTTGGAGTTCTCATTTTGTTGTTGGAAAATGGCTGAAAAGTTATTTGATTCTCACCAGTATTTGAAAACAGAATTTCATGTCAGTCAATGAAGCTTCCTTTGATTTCCTAGAATCCCAACCAGCAGGTGTCAACCAAGTTCAGCCTCAGATTTAAAGCAAATCGAATTCAAGCCCTTAATCCTAGCCATGGGTCAACCTCAAATTACGGAAATAGCGCTTGGCCTCAGTCCCAAAATATCATGTGAGCTAAAACCAGTTCTAAATCCCACCAGCCACTTCCAGAAATATGAGCTGCCTTTTGTAGCCTCTGTACCTCTCCTCCTTCTGCCACTGGTGCTGTGACAGATCACAGCAGTCTAACAGGAAGAAGTCTCATATTTATGCCTTTTCATCATTTCAAAGGTTTTACAGACTGGCTCTACCAGCTTTGTCTCTGAGCATGATTCCCACCTTCCAGCTTACTCAGGAAACCCTCATATTCTTACACCAATAAATTCCAGTCAATCAACTCTATCACCACTGATTCCCACCACCGCAGAATCAGCTCTCTGAAACTTTGACACCAAAAACTTAATGCAAAGCAAGTGAAAAATAACAATAATCTGTTATTGTATGCATTTTTCATATAAATGCTCTGCAGATTTAATCTTTTAGCCACAAAACTGTAAGAAGGGAAGCCAACACATAAAATATTAGAAAATAATATCCTGCAGTTATAGCCAATCTAACAGTAACAGCATCACAGAGGGCAAGAAGAGAAGGAAATGTAAGCAAAAAGTGATATAATTTTGCATAGGTTAGAGGTCTGTGGTCTTTTTAGACATTACTTATTCCTCATAGTCAAAGGAGTGCTCTTTCAGTATTCTCTCTTACAGATTGATCATTTGCTGTAGAAGGCTTTTAAAAAACTTCATGAGCATAAAACACCATCAGGTATATTTATCACAAAATATCATCCTCCTACCCACAGCCTCCAGTCCTGGACATGCCATTCATTGGTCTTGAAGCAGCAGATGCATCAAGACAAGCTGAAGCTTTTAGCAGCTTTTTAATCTGAAGGAGCAGATTGAAATAGAAGAATCATACCCATCAGTCTTTAGGCTTAAAATATTTTGACTTAATGTACTACACAACGAGGCTAGCATTCCTCTGGCTTCTGCAGTGTTTTCGATGGGGACTTGCACAATTCATCATTGATTGGCACAAGGTCAGGGAAATGTGGTGAAGTACAGAACAGCTGGGAAAAAATTCAGCTCACATTGTAATGCTTTCGACAAAACAGAAACCCATGCTGGGGCTGTGAAAGAGGATGGCCTGGCTCCACTCTCCCACCCTCAGGAGGACTCACTGAGAAAGCAGAATTGGCCAATTCCAACCACATTTGAAAGGATCATTTCCCAAGATTTTGTCTAACAAGCACTGGTAACGATGGAAGAGCTCGGACAAAGCTGAATTCAGGAGCTCTGCTGCCTTCCCAGGTTAAAAGGTCTGTGAGGCCATTTCCATCACAGAGCCCATGGAACTATTTGGGGCACTAAAGCCTCTCAGGGTGCTCTAATGGGCTGATGCACAATAGCACAGCCGAGCTCTAAGTCCTCCAGGACAGACTGCAGCTGACTGCATGGCTGTGCAATATTTAGCACAATTGAGCTTCAGCTCTAATAGCAGCCTCTAAGTGTTACTGTGCTACAACAATGGGCAGTGATAACTTAGATAAAAATAACATAATGCATCAGGAGTATCTATGGCGTAATTACAAGGTTTATTCAAAGCACCTAATCAAATTGTTCAGCAACTTAGCATAAACACGGACATAAGAGGCAGATACTCCTAGATGAAGGAGCAAATTATGATTAGTGCAGGTATAATTGCCTTGGAACTCCCCAAGTTTTCAGTCAGTCAGGCCAAGGACTGACTAACAGCATGTTCAGGCAAGCACATATTTCTCCTTGTGGAAGATAAGCCCCAAACACTTGTTCAGGAGCAGTCTGAAAATGCAGGGATCTAGGAGTACTGCACCTCTGAGCCCAAGAGGACCTGACCTCAGGCTGCTTGGCTAGCTTCAGACTTATTTAAGATGCCTTTAGGGCATTCTCTAGTTAAGATAGTGCACTAGTAAAGTCTATTTAATTATCTGAATAAACTTTACTATTTAATAAATCACTGAACAAAGGAGTGAACTCATTTAGGTATTGACTGGTTAACCTCCCTGGCAAACAGGTAATATCCAGGCAGGTAGGAATGTTACTCCACCAGGTTCCCAGTCCTTCCAATGGGCAAACCTGCTGTCTCACTAGAAAGCTGTCCCATTAAATCATTGCAGCACACAGTAACTACACACTCTCAGAAGATTTTACTGTACTCTTGCATTTGGCAGCCACATGACATCAGTCCATGGAGAATATAATCTCAAGAATATAAAAAGCTGACATCCAGCACCACAGGATCCTATCTAGAACGGGATACCCTCCTTTCCAACACACCACTGAACAGCCTCCAGTGCTGTCAGATGTCAGACAAACTCCCCTGTGCTCCTGCTATAGATCTGTCCACCTTCAGGAAAAATCCAAGCATCGATTCATATGTAGAGCTGGAGGCCTGAAAACACACAGCCACCTTTAAATGAAGCAGCAGCACCAGGAACAACCCACTGGGGAATCAGCAAAAAAACCCTCTGCAACCAGGTCAGCTCCCATAGTCCTGCCAGGACCCCTCCCTTTTCATTTCCCTGATCCTCTTCCCATCCTAGCATCACACCAGGACCTGGACACATGAGCAGATACAGGCTTCCCTCTGATGCAGCAGCTACCTTATAAACTATGTAACAAATTAAAATGACTTTACGACAGTGATAACACCATCATCTGTAGTGTTCATGGGTTAATAAATTGTACCCATGAATGAATATGTGCTGACTCACTAACTAAGCTGCAAATGAGAGCTGTTTGTCTCCTCTGCAGGATCCTGAAAAGCAGTGTCCCTCCTCTGCCAGGGAATTCATTTTCCCTGCTTTGGACAGGGGAGAAAGAGGGAATTACTTCCTCTTGCTGGCTTCCCGCATTAGCAAAGCCCTGGAGGTTATTTAAATGGGAACTTCAAAGGAGGTGTATGATGGGCTGTTTACTGCTGGAGGAGGCTCATTTTACACTCAGATTTAAAAGCCTCTCTGACTCAGAGGCAAACAGCATCACTTACAGGCTTCGAGCCTCTCACATACAGCCGGCTCAGGTGCAGGGGGCCAGCAGGAATGGGACAGACAGAGAAAGGATTCTTTTTTTAGAATGTTGGACTGGAAGAATTTTCAGGCTCGGTGGGGAGTGATGGGGAATGGTTCTCCATGAATAGAGAGCCTAAATGCTCCAAATGGGAAGTAAGAGGCTGTTTGGTCTTTAGGACAGTAAGGGCAGGGAATTATGAGAAGTGGTTGTGAAGCACACAGTTATAGAGGGAAGAAAATCAGAGATTCTCATGTACTGGAGCCTCCTGCACACTTACCCACCGTGTCTTTTCATCAGGTCTTGAGGCTACTGTGTATGAGCTGCAATTGGTTCCTTCCATCACTCTTTCTTCCTGGGGATGGCTGGGGATCAGGCAATGACTTACCTTGGAAAGCCTTATTAAGCACATTCACCAATACAGAAGGAAGATTAAAAGAAAAAACCCTGCTCCTGGCACTTGGAGTGGAAGCTGCATTTGCGATGTGTCTTTGTTCTCCTAAGCACTGCTTTCTCTGTCTGACATTAGGGTGGATTTGGAAGGGAGATGAGCTTTAGAGATAAGGCAATTCCCCCACCACCAGATTAGAACCAGGCAGCACAATGAGCATCCCATGTCACATCAAGGCAGCTTAACTGTACCCTTTCACAGTTCCACCTAGCTCTGGCCACTGAGAACCCACCAGACACGTGAAATTTAATAGGTTCATTTTAATCATGTTTGTAAGTGTGGAGTTTGGGGTTTTATTCCTGGAAGCAGAGAAAATCTCCTCACCTCCATCTGTTTAAGCAACCAAGCACATGGAAGAAGCAGGCAAGATCAAAGAAACCACCTCTCTGGAGATCCTGTGAGCATAATTTGTAAATACAGGAGTTTCTGCAGTTGGGCATATGGACTTGCCCCTAAAACTCATGCTGGTCAAACCACAGAAGTATGAATTTGCAACTAAATCTATGATTTTTTTTTTTCCCCCCCATGGGCATAACTAAAATGGAACCTTCAGAGAAAAAGCCATTTTGACAAATTTTCTGACACATTCTCCCTAATACTGCCTACAGCAGGAAGCAGCAAGATTAGCATGGTAGAAATATCACCTTGTGGGAGAAATAAGCTCCAGGTAATGCCAGCACTTACATATGGTTGACTATAACTGCTCCAAGCATATTTCAACTTCTGTCTCCATCAGGCTGGGAAATTATTGCATCTATATTCATCTGATACAAAGAAAGGATTTTTTTCCTCCTCTGAAAAATAAAAAAGGTTGCTTTAATTAGAATCTACTAGCTAAAAGCCTGTTTTTGGAGCAATTGCATCAATTTTGTTCCATTAGCCACTATATGAAGCCAGATGAGGAAATGACTTGATTTGTAGTTGAAAAAAGAAAGTAAATGAGAACAGAACAACAAAACCCACAGCCTAGAAGCAATCAAGCACCCAGGAGTATTGGAGGGGTTGAGGAATGCATCCCCTTATTTATGAATTTCACTTCTTTTCCATGATGGCACTGCACAGGAAAGCAGAGGAGTGCCAGCTGTATTTCTGCAAGCACTGGAGAAATCCCTCCATCCAAGCAGCCACTCCAAATGCCCCACAGATATGTGACAGATGTGTTTGCTCTCCCCCAGCTCCACCAAGAACTTTCTGTGCTGAGAGCACTGCCTGCACTGCTTTGTCTCTGGAGGCAGACCTGCATTATCAGTTCCACCTGCATCTCCACCAATTACAGCCAAGGTATTCAAGGGCGCACAGATCAAACTTCTGCTCAAGTTTTAGATTTTTCAGGCTTGCATGTGACAATGGCTGTGTCTTCAAAGTGTTCTGAAAGAAACTAGCTGGAGGGCACGGACATGCTAAACAAGGGACTGTTTCTGCAAAAACTTTCTGTCAGTTTATTCAGACAGATGGGAAGGCTGTCCTCTGTGAAAGGCCCTGTTCTAGGAGCTCAGAGATGAAAAACAGAATGTAAATTCAACAAGTGAATATTCATAAGATGAAAACTTCACAAGAGTATTTTATATTTAGAAGCCTTTGCTTGAAAACGTACCTCCCAACACCAGACATTTAAACTAATGAACCATCCAGACCTTCTCATCACACCAGCTCAGCAAATTATGTCTCTTGGGTGATCTGGAGTTGACAGGAACCTTTCCCTCTAGGGCAGCCAGCTCTAGATCTTCCAGTGAAGCCCCAATCTGATCTGTTCTCTTCTTCAAACGTCACACTGGGCTAATAAAACAAGATTTCTTTAGCTGAGGCAGTGCTCAGTGCTCTTCCCTCCTCAGTCAAACCCTTTGGGTCAGCCTGTCATTTGTTCTAAAAAAAAAATATATAGTAGAAACACATTTCACACTGACTCAAGTGAGGAACAAGACTGAAATTCAGGAGATATTAAGTAGCCCATGAAGAGAAAATAGAGATTGTGGAGACTGGTGAATTTAGAAATAAATTTTTTGCAATGGTTATTATTTACTATGCACAGTCTTGTCTGTAGACATCAAACCCAGACAGGGCTTATTAGTATGCTAAATAACCACCTTTTAAACTGATACAATTATGTAAGAGTATATGGCCACTGATTTTTATATTGGATCATTTTATTAACGTATCCATGCCAAAATTAGGCATTTTGACATAAATATATGTCTAGGCAGACTACACCCTTATGGTTAAAGAGGGGAGAAATCACACTTCCATTACATTGATAATTTCTGGCAAAGTGAACAAGCCCAGGCAGGAGGTTATTTCTGCCCACTGCACTCAGTCATGTCATTCATTTTCTCTTATCCACTATTCTTTCCTGATACATTTTCTGACTACTCTGTCATGCAAACAAAACAGGGCTGTTTTCAGAAAGCTACACAGGACCTTTGCCACCTCCTTGCATAGATAGCAGTTCCACTTGTGTTCTTAAAGGTCAGAGCCTGAGAACAAATAATGAAAATAAGATTCAACGGCAAGATTTGCACTATGACAGGCAGTACAGCTGAAGCAGAAAAAAAGATATCAGAAGTCTACTTTAAATAATAATTAAAAAGCCAACAAGATATTACTGTTTCCAACCTCAAATCCTCTTAATCATATCAAAAAACTATCACTGGAGGTAGATCAATGAACAGAACAAAGCCTATAGATTCTTATTCAGGTCACAGTGGTAGTTCCTGGACACACAGGCTAGGACATAGCCCCAGCCCCTTTTTCAGGCAGCTCTAAATGGATGATGTTTACTCTTTCCATTTGCACAATGAAGAGCTGAAGCAGACCAAAACCAGCCCACTGCCCAAGAACTCAGTCTCCATCAAGTTAACATTGTCATTACTGAACTGAGTATCTTTCACTAATTTGTTGACTGGAGCATGAAGCAAAAATAGAATCTGTCACACAGACAGAGCCTGGAAAACAAACCCTGATCCTCTGGCTCCAGGCTCAGTCCTCCCATCCCACCCTGAGAATGCCTTCCAGTGAAATACTGGATTCAGAGAAATTGCTAGTGGAGAACTTGGGAATCCAACTGAAATTTCCTATCATAAAGAAAAAGTAGCAGCAGTGACAGAAAGTAGCAGAAGTGTTTCTGTAAGTGACAGGACTGACATTTTGGTGATGTGAAGCCCTCTCACTGCTAGGATTTTGAAGTGCTGATATTTTATCATCAAATTGGAACCCAGCTAGTAAGTATCAATAACATGAGAAGCTGAGCAGAGAAAGAGTGACCCCATTATATGTGAAAGAGCACTGCTATTTTAGCTGAAGAAACATATGCTTTGTCAGCCTGGTAATACATTGCTGGAGTTCCTCTTGGATTTTCCAAGAAGAACCCCCACGCAGATTCCTCTGTGAAGCTGCAGGATTACAGACACTGCATGAGTCTAGGAAAAGCTGGAGACAGTTTCAGCTCCCATATGGACTGAGAATCCATAACCACATCTATAACTGCTGAAGACTGCAGATGAAATCCTGGCTCCAGCAAAGTCAATAATGAAATCTTCAATGATTTCATGAGGGCCAAAACTTTCCACTGAAGCTTTGGCTTTAGAATACAGTTGATCTAATTGTGAAGTGTTCTCTACTAGATAAATATGTCAAAACCATACAACAACAAACTGAACTGAGACAAACCAACCTGATATTTCATATTAGTTCAGGCCAAAGTTGTGCTTCAGGAGAGTCTGAAGAAGTTACTGCAGTCTGCTCTCCACAACACCAGGCACAAGTGACATTGTGTCTCACACTAAACACATACTGCCCAGTAATTTAACATCCAAATGCTTTTTAATGTTCAGGAAACTGTTGTGTGTGCTTTTACCACACAGGAGCTGGAAGACCACCTGTGTAAGAGGACTGAACAATTGAGCTTTGTGTCCTAAGGCATCAATGCTGATCTGCACCATCCTCCCTCACAAAACAGCCCCATCTAACAGAAGGCTTTATAAAGGCTGTCATCCTGCACAGTTTGTCCACTTTTAAGATGATTTTTTATCTTTGTCTTTGATTTCTTCTCTTTGTTCTGTTAGTGCTTCAGCATTAGAGGAAGCCATTTCTTTAACATTATAAATGTCTTGGACTGTAATTCACTTTAGGTTCTGCTGCAGTATCACTGAACTCAACTACCAAACAGCCTCATTTGTAAAATCTGACTTCAGAATCCATTATTCTTATGCTTGCCTGTACTGCCAAGAACATTTGACACAGACTTGGGAACACACCAGATGCAGTGCCTATGGATCTGTTTCCTCAAAGAAGGAAGATAACCCCCAAACTCAAAGCAGGACTACCAGGAAAATACATGCAAGAGAGGTGATGAAGAAAACAGAAACACAGAATAAGGAAAGCGTGTCCAGGCATCATTGCCAAGCTCAGCAGGTATGGTACAGAGCATACCTTCACTTCATCTGGCTTCAAACTGCTCCTTTTGCAGGCAATAAAATTACTGCAGAAATCCCAGGGAATAAACTGAGTTAACAGCCCATTAAATACAACAGACTTCCAACCCAAGGTAAGGACGTGCCCAGATTAAGCTACCCCTGCACAAACTGGCCCATGGGTAACATACATCACTTCTGCTGACTTATGGTCTGAAAGAAAGAAAAAGCTGAGATGAATTTCTACAAGGTAAGAAAGGATTTGTTCTTTGAAGCATGCTTAAACAGCACAATGTATTCTTCCATAAACATTCTTTCTACAGCTGAATGCACACCCCAAGGGAGAAAGCCTGGAATTTGTTATTTGACATATTTTCTTTTATCAGTAATGTGATCTTGCCCCTCACCCTCCTCCCCTAGATTAAGCAGCCTTGATTTTATCCTTTCAGTTTGTTTTGTCAGTGTCTGGCTTGGAAAATGGTACCAGAGAGAAGAGCACTATTGCTGGGATGATTTGTTGTCCCCTTTTCTCAAAAGACAAGGTAATTGAAAAATACTTAATTCCATAATTTTGCCTTTTTTAAAGACTTCAACTGCAGTAGTTGTGAGTCCCTTCTAAATCCACCGGATAGTGACATTCCAGTGACATTCATAAGAAAGATTTTACAAGAAAAATCTTTCTTGGTGAAGCCACCTAAGTCAATTTTAGCTGAAACAGCTCAGCACAAAGGAAGAGGGCCAGAAAGGAAAAGAAAAGCAGGACAGGAAAACACACAGATAAGGGCAACAGCATGAAGCCAGGAGTTATATTTTGATTGTTGTATTTACTGACAGCCCTAGGTGCTGAAAAGGAGATAATTCTCTCCAGTCTGTGCTCCCTCATCAATTCAGTGTGCAGTTTGATGAGACTGGGAGCTAAAATGCAAGCAGGGTACCTCCAGAAAGGAGCTCCTGCTTCTCTTCCTCCTTTCTCTGATCCTCTTGCTCACGTCACAAAAACCCTGGTGCTTGCCAGGCTTCTACAGGAGCTCAGCCAGTTCACAAAAACCAGAAAACTCTCTACAACAACAAAAAGCTGTGTAGTTTTTTCGTATTCTGATGCACCGTGAAGCTCAGGGCTGGGCAGGGGTGCTCCTGGCTAGAGCAGGACCATGGAGAAGCAGCTCCCACCTTGCTGTACACCTGAGAGCTGCTGGGGCTGGATGAGGTGTGAAGCTGCTGCAGGCTTCCAGAACAAAAGCCAGCTCTGCAAAGACACGGTGCTGTGTAAATACCAACAGCTGCAAAGCTTCCATTCCATGGATTTCTGCATTCCCAGCTCCTGCTAGCTCCAAGTCAGCTGTGCTGATTTTGCCAAGCAGAAATCTTTATCACAGCCAGTCCTTGCTGTCAGAACGATGACCTCAGAGACCAGCTAACTCAGGTCACGTTTTCTATGCTGCTCTCCTTGTAACACAGGAATACTTGCTGAACCACTTTTCCCCTGACCAGCTCTCAAATAGTGGTAGGAAAAGAATAATGTATCTGCATGAAACAAAGATATGAATCTATTAAAAATAAAACAGATGCCAAAACCCATAGAAACTGCCATCTGCCTAGAACAAAACCAAGGAATTGACTTAAATTTGCACATGCAGAAGCTCTGGCCTCACTGCCAGACCTTCTCACTCTTATTCTGAGATACCAAGAGGTATCATCAGAGGGCACTGCTCCCCCCAGGAGGGAAATGGCTAAGTGGATAAGACATTTCAGATATCTGGAAATGAACATTTACTGCATAACTGTGAAGTCCTGAAAGTAGGGTGCAGCTGGAATTTCATTTTCACATTTGCTACTTTTCTTCCTCAAAAGCACTTCAAGAATGTATGGAATTTGTAGATCTGAATTCAAACTTACTGAGGCTGAAAACTCAACCACTTCTGTATTGGCAGTAAGTGAACATTAACCTCAAGAATAAGGGCAAATTCTGTTCTTGAATCCTCCCCTTCTGTCCTTACTCTACCAAGTCCCTTCACAGATTTTTAATGGGATGAAGATGGAAGGCAATTCTTGCCACCTTCATCATAAAGAGAAAAAAAGGATTGTAAACAGAATGTGTCTCTGTGCATTTACATATGCCTGAGCCACTCATCATTAATGTCAGTAAGCAAAAGGAAATTCAAAGCCTTCCTCCTGCACAGTGAGCTCACATATGTGCCTGAAAGCCACACAGCACCACACATCAATTATTCCTTGGACAGGGGCAGATGATTTAAGAGAACTGAAATCTTTGGATGACAGTGTCAACACTCTCCATTACCTGTGGTTAAACACAAGGAATGCAGCCTGTGTTCTGCTGCATGTACAACATTCATCCTAGATTAATTTTCCAGAGCTTTTCTCTCTCCTGGACTCAGCCATCCTGCTGGCCTGCACTTCTGATAAACTTCCTGCTAATCTGCCCCCAGCCCACACAGTTCACTTCTCTTCCTCCAATATCCAAGACACAAAGGCAGCATAGGCAGGAATTTGAAGGGTTATTGAGGAAAAGAAACTTCCTCTGAGAAGCATCAAAATATTGATACAGTTGTTAACACCCATTTTGAAGGGTGAGGGGTTGAAACACTGCATTCAGAGGCCTCAAATTTCAGCTGGGGATTTCTTTGCAAGTGTCCTGGGCTTAAGCAGTATTTCAAATAAATTAGATGAGGGAATTCTCTCTTGATTAACACTAGAACAGATTTAATAAAACTAGAACTGCCAATATGAGATAGAAAGAGGAATCCCACAGGGCTATTGCTTCAAAACAAAAACTAGAACTCTCTCTCTGATTTCCAGCCAGTCAGTTATTCAGTGGATGTAACATTATTCCACTCAATTCAAGGAAACCAGATGGTATCTAGCAGCCAAGGATTTGGATAGGCAGAACTCTTTTTCATTGTGTTTTAGAACCCAAATTTATAGACAAAAAGATCACAT
Source organism: Sialia sialis (assembly GCA_009812075.1). Lineage (NCBI taxonomy): Eukaryota > Metazoa > Chordata > Aves > Passeriformes > Turdidae > Sialia > Sialia sialis. The sequence continues at coordinate 18,013,716 of VRYO01000100.1, read as the reverse complement.
GGACTTCAAGGCACAGACTTATTTCTAGAAAAAAGTGAGAATGCCTTTCAGCAGAGGAGCCATTTCATCAACAGGAGGACACAGCAGAGACCCTTACAATTACTTTACATATTAGAATAATTTGCCTTTTTACATCTTCAGACACACAAACCATCAGTGTTTGCACAGTAAATAGCAAAACCCCCAAACCTCCACAGCATAAGAATTACAGGTTAATTAATAAAACCCATCAATCAGTTTGTATACATGCTGTGCCTTGTGCTACGTAATGGATGTGGATACTTCACCACACACCAAAATTGTACAGTTCATACAAAATCCAGAGGTTTTGCAATTAAGATAGCAAATAATAAGCATATTTTTTAAAAAGTTAAAGTTTAAAAAACCTCAGTACTATCAGCAATGAAGGAGAAAGAAGCAAAACTCTTCACTGTTCACAAGCAGAAAGATTGTATGGTAAAGGAGAGGCATCAATGTACTCCTGACTCTGAAGGACTCAACTGAAATGAAGCAGAAGGTTAAAAAGCCCCAATTTCAGATTCCAAATGAATTCACATTCCACATTATCAACAGGAACGCAGCTGAGCAAAGAGGAAGTGATCTCTTCCTCTAAAGAGCCCGAAGGCCTCAGATCCCCCAGCTTCCCTTAGATGGTAATTAATCATCAGCCCAATTGCCCAGCTGCAGAGTAAACAGGGGGAACAAACAGGAACAAACAGAGGAAGTATTACACTGCATTGTCTCCAATTGAGCATGATTTACCATCTGCTCCTGGTGCCACAACCAGGAGCACAGGTCACAGAGGAATGAGGTTTTGCTCTTGTTAGGAACTCACTGCTGTTCTGCTCTTGCTCTTTCCTCAGGGTGTGCACCTGTCTTGCTGTTCCTGTCCCAGCTCCAAACCAGCCAGTGGCACATGGCAGCCAATTCTCCTATGCAGGTTTTCCCTACATTCCTTCTACTTTTAGTATCTTTACCATTACACAATTAGTGTTTTTTAAATATTCTCCAAAGTATTCTAAACCTCAATATAGTCTGTCCCAGGAAGAAGACAGTACCAACCCAGTCGGTACAGACAGACCAGGCATTCATCTGGCAGCCAAAATAATGAGATGTGGCCACAAAAGTAACAAAGGCATGGCTGCTCACAGCACTGTGGCCTCAGAAAGAACATCAGTAGAGGCAGAAGTCATCCAAACTCCTCCACAGAGAACCTACAGCAAGCACAAACATGAGGCTACAGTTTACTCCATTCTCAGCCAGCAGGTGGGTAAAGAGGATAAAAATCTAGTAGGGGAAAAGCAAATCAAGTGAGGAGCAATAGTTATGATACAGAAGGCTCTTAAAGAAAATGACTACGACGGTGGGAAATTAGCGAGGATAAAGGAAGACAAGGATGTAACATAAGAGCTGAGTGAGAGATATGACATTTTTTAAGTTAATCAAGTTGGGGAAGGGCCCTGACAACTATCAGCTAGAACCAAAGACTCTGAATTTTCACCACCATAATAACATGAATTCCTTTAGCTTTTTCAGAGGAAGACACTTAGGATGGAGAGGTGAAAGAGGCAGATTTCTGTTCAAAGGTAAACGTGGAGTTGCTAAAATCTGACAAGAGATCAATGCAGTAATAGCTCTTTCATGAAAATGCAGTTAAAATTGAATCAGAATGGATTCAACGTTGAACAATTTTAATGAAGCAGTGTCAAACAAGCACATCAACTTCTTAAAAACCAAGGAGCTCCAAAGTTTAATTACAAAAACATTGTACAGAAAACTTGGCATTTAAACAATTCCAAACATGCTAATCCAGCAAATGGATTCTGCTTTCATATATTTCTCTTAACATTTCTTTAAGTGACAAAAGCATTTTATTCCGTTCTTCTCCTTGACACCCATTTCATTTTTTTTAATCAGTCAACACTGAAAACTGTAAACTGAAGTGACACTCTGAAAACACTGGAAAGACAAAATCCATTTTTATAGGGTTAATCAACATAAATAAGAAGCTTCTTAATGAGACAAAACATCATCTGTCACACCATCAGTGAGCAAGAACTCAGTTTTCCCCCAGATGCTTCAAGATGGATAATCCATCCTGCCTCCTTCCTTGTGGGAAAATGCAAGAGATTTGTCAGCCCCCAGCTAATAATATCGCCTTAAATTTCCTATCCCACAACACTTCTCAGCAGAGATGGATGAGCGGGATCCACAAGTAGATTTCTGTAAGCAGGGCAGCCCAAAGCCATCTGACCTTACTGACAGATTGGATCTGTTACAGCCTGGAACTGCATCCTACATGACACGGAATTTCTGGAGTCTTTCTGGGATACAACTCCAGGTATTAGGTAGGATGCCGCAGACAGAATTTCAGGATTTTGTAAATCAGTTTTGGCTATGCAGCGCATTTTGGCCACTTCAACAGAGAGTCAAACATCACCAGTCCTAAAAAACCAAGATGCATACAGGAGATGAAGGTGTAGGTGCTTTTTCTGGAGGCATTATCAACCCCTAGGATTGACAACATTCATTACAGAACCCACTAAAAAAGTTCATGGCAGCACCAGCTGGCCTCATCCATGCTAAGGAGAGTGGAAGTCAATGCAGCAAACTGAGGGTCCTTTTTGTGAAGTCTTGACAGCAGAACAGGTAACAAGAGAAAGGAGTTTCCACCCCTGAAGGAAGACTTGATTTCCATGGAAATCCTTGCTACTTGGCTACAGCAATAACCCCTGGAGTAAGCTGAGACCTGGCAGACAAGGTGCTGACCCCAAAGATGGCTCTAGGCCAGCATGAAGTCCATACATACAATGCAGGAAAAGACAAAACTGCTCTTTAATCTTCCAAATACTTGTGTCACGGGTACATTAATGTGATGCTGATAGCAACACACTCCAGTAAGGAAAGCAACCTCCAATTCATAACAGGCAATCTTAACAGATGTCTTAAGCAGGAGCAAAGAGATTGTCACGTGGGAGCAAGAGCATTTCAACCACCCCATAAAGTCCAGAGATGCACAGCAAGTGCTGAGCCCAAGTCAGAATGATCAATTTGACAGGAACCAAAGGGCAGTGGAAGTTTTGCATAAGCCAGAGCAGACAGTGGGTGCCTCAGCTCTGCCAGGAGGGGTGGTGTGGCTCAGCAGGATCAGACTCAAACATGCAGAGCTCTACTCAATACAAGGGAAAGGCCATTTAGGTCAGCTGGAACATAAAATGCTGAATGCTATGGGCTCCATGGGCAGTACTTGAACTGAACAAAAGGTGAGAGCAAAAGCAAGCTGTAATGCTGAGTTCTGTGCATCTAGTTACTAATAACCTTCTCTGCTCTACTAATTCATGCAAAAATGTATGTATGTGCTGCTTCCAGACACATTGCTTCCCAGCACAGCAATTTCAGAGGGCAGGGAAGGAAAAAAATGCAATCCCTGTGCCCATTTCTCTTTTTATAGAAAACTGCTTTCCCCATGAGATCATTCTCCCAAAAACAAGACAATAACATTAAATTAGACTGAACAATGTATCAGAGGAAGGGCAAGCTTTGTGGGCTTAGTCTAAACCGAAAAAAAACCTATTTTCCCTGCTGATGAGAACTAATGTTTCACTTTCTATCTTGATTTCCACTGATCTTTGTGATAATAAAATGCTCCAGCAAAGGTTTTCAAGAGATAACAGGAAACCTGCACAGAAAAGCAGGATGGAATGTGCAAGAGAGGTGCTTGAAGAGAGGGGAGAGAGGAAGTCTGTCTCATAGTAGAATCAAGTCACAAAGCATCAACCACAGCCAGTCTCTAGCAGGGAGCAAACTCACATTGTAGGAACTGCAGGCTAGCACAAAAAAATCCAGGATTCTCCTTAAGAAAAGCTCCTATAAACATAGCAGGAGGCACAGGACAAGACAGTGCACCAAGGGAAAACTCCCTCTTAGAGCAGAGAACACAAGCGCTGCTATCCAGTACTGCAAGAATCAGGGAACAAGTTCAAAAGAAGAGAACTAGAGTGAGGGAAGGTAACCCCATAGGATAAACATGAAAACAAAATAAAAGACACTAGAAGACATTAGGCAATAGAACACATCAAAGTTATTACTACAACGTATACGCTGGCTCCATTTCACAAGGTGAGATTTCATCTCCAGAGTCAGCCAGTCCCCAGAACGCAGCACCCTCACACCCAGCAAAATCCATAAAAAATGTCCATTGCACAAAAGTTGCATGCTCTTAAATGTTCATAGAGAGGACAGTTCCAAATGCTTAGTGGGCGGTGTCCGTGGCTTCTCAAGATCTCTGAATGCATTGATCTGTTTGTCTCCCTGACAGAACACACAGGCAGGACCCAAACCTGCCATGCTGCCTCCCACCCCAGGCTTTCCCTCATGGCTTCTTATTCCACACTGGCCAAAAGAATTTTGTAAAGCTTCCCCGGGTCACGAGACCTGCAGAGGAAACAGAAAAATAAGGGTTAGAAGACTCCAATCTGCCAGGATCTGACTGAACAGGCACTGTGATGGGGGGGTTTGGAGGTTTGCTCTGAAAACAATGTTCAATACATAAAGCAGCCTCTGGAGGCACAACCGAACTGAGCTGCTCTGTCCATCCAGAGCTAAAAAACAAAATCCTTCCTCTTCTTCCCATATACTGTTTGCACAAGGAAGTTTTCACCATGCAACACAGAAAAAACAAAATATTCACCAGCACAGTCCAAGAGTCCCTGAACACAATGTCCTAAGCCACCAAAACCACCTCAGAGCTGTGAAAGAGCTGTTTTCAGGCGCATCAAGCAGAGTTTTCTGTGGTATTGATTTGTGATGTCTCTCAACCTCAAAAAACACCACTTGGTGACAGATTACACTCAGAATGAACATACTTCACATGCACATGAACAAAGAGACACTGATGATGACAGTTTGGTGATACAGTTTATCATGTGCCAGCTGAATCTTTTATCCAAAACTTCCTTGCTTTTTAGGGAATCTCTACCATTTTCTAGGTTTGCATCCAACAAAATCCAACCTTCTTCTTTCCAAAATTTTGTCTCAAAATATAATCATTGCCAAGTGAAAGTCAGTGTAATTAACAGTCCCGTTAATTATTTGATCATTATATTCAGTCACATGCAGTAAGTACAACAGTACTTACTGCATTATCCAGTGAAACTATGTGATTATTAATCACATTTTTAATTGCCTCACACTGCTTTGCTGCTGAAAAGAGGGAAGGCATTTGTAGGAAAAGGAAAGAAGGGAAAGGAATACTATTTTTCAAATAGAGGTTAGAAGGAAGAATTTTAAAGCAAGAATTACTCTAAATCAATTACAACCAAAACCAGCTTATCCAAGAAAATTGTATCTGTATGTTTAGGAACACAGAGATTGTCCATCCTTCAGGAAAGATGAAGCCACCTGGCAAAAGAACAAAGGTCTAGATTTTAGTAGCTTTGAGATATGGGCCTGGCATGGCAAACTGACGGATAAGAAACTACTTTCCCTCTTAGCTCTTCTGTAAAACCTCCCTTCCCAATTCTCTTTCTGAACCTGAGAACTAATTGAAAGCAGTATACAAAAAGGAGGTTGATGAGCTGCTGAAAAATCCCAGACCTGGATCAACAAGCTGTTCCCTTCACAAATAGCAGCAGTAAAGGCACTTCTTTATTCTGCTGGGAGCTCAGTCATCTCTCAGAACTACAGTCCGTTCCATCTGGCTACCCTCTGGAAGGACAATGATCTCCCAGCTAAAGCCACACCATAATGGGAAATGTGTAATTAACTGTTCTACACAGCACCACAAAAGGTCACAATCAGAAAGGATGAAAAGCCCTGTCTTCATATTTGCAGATGGCACAAGGCAGCTTTATTTGCATTTCTAAACACTATTCAAGACATGTACAGTAGATCTCTACATAATAAATGCCCAAAGAATGAAGGTATGTACTTTGTTAAAATAGAAATAGGCAAACTCCTCCTGGCTGCCTGGTGCTGTGCATCATGGGGAAGTGGGGGAGTGAGAGGTGTGGGAAATGCAAAGCAGCACAGTAATGCAGAAAGACTGGTATTTATTTCTTTGTTAATTTGTTTTTATACTCTGTTCTCTATTATAGTTTTCTAAGCTGTTAAACAGCAGCAGAAATACAAAATCATGAGCTCAATAATAATCCATGCACAAGCCACATAAACATTAGTCTCAGCAAATGCTATGTACAGCTTAAACCATACCTCAGTGCTCCATTTGCATCTAAACCTTCCTCATTAGAACAGCTCGACTACAAGTGCTACAGAGCAGAGGTAGGGAGCTTTCAGTTTCTAACAGAACTGAGTTCACCTCTAACCTCTTGAGACAAACAGAATTTCCACGTGGCCATCAGTTTCTACAATTACTGCTGCAATCCTCAGATTTACTTCACTCAAGAAGGAAACCTTCTTCTAAATTAGTCACCCTGTTACCATTCTGTCAGAACTCTTACTCACCTTATACAAATACATAAAGATCTTAGAGCTAAAGGGAATTTCAGAGCCCTTAAATGCTGTGGAATACTTTCAACCCAATTTGACTTTCATTAAGACAACCTGCTCCTGCAGCTTTGAGGAAGAAGCCTTTTTGATTGTACAATATGGTGATCAGCACAGGAATGAGCAGCAGGAGAGGTGCCTCTGGCACAAGAGCAGCCTGGGAGAGAGCACTTACCCCATGACTAGCGCTCCAGCCTGTTCACCACGTCCCGCACTGTGGCGATGAGGTTCTCGTTCTCCTGAGGGTTGGCCAGGATAATACTGTGCAGTCTGTTCATGTAGGAATCAATGGTTTCCATCGTGGGGGTTTCCCCACTGCCTACAGTGAGCACAGCGAAATGAGCCACAAGGTATTCTGATGACCACAGCAATTCAAAAGAGTTAATTAACACTGTGCTAAGGGCAATTTGTGCACAAACTGCTATAGGAGGAGATTTGGCTGTGCACCACCTCTTGTGACAGATTCTGCTAAACAATGTCCTCCTAACTCCACAAAGTGAGCAGTTCCAAGGATATCAGGACTAACGAAGCATGGTTCTCTTTGATTTGGGTCTCATAGCTGGTTATAACAAACTCTTTCTGCTGGGCATTCATAGAACCTAAGTGGGTTCCCTGGCAGCTGACAATACAGACACAGCCTTTATTTTAATCAAGGAACTTGCAAGTCCTGTCTATTCTATTTAGTAACATTTTCATAAAACGAGTCAAGGAGAGCCAGGACTGAATATGTCTCACTCTATCAGGAATAGTAAGAGCAATAAGAAAATAAACACCTGCCAGCTAGGATGGTAACTGCACCACAGGGGAAAGGTGTCCACAACTGAAAGAACTGCTAGTAGGTTCCTATTCTGTTTGTTGGTAATTTTGTAGTTGTTGTTTTGTTTGCCTTGCTATTTATATATACATATATATGTAAGCAAAGAACTGTTATTCCTACCCCCATATCTTTGCCTGACAGCCCTCCTAATTTCAAAATTATAATAAATTAGAGGGAGAAGAGTTTCTTAACAGATACCTGTCTTTTCAGACCAAGACCAATTTTGGCACCCAACGTGGGGCTCAAACCCCAATCTCATGTTCTACCAACTGAGCTAGCCAGGCTGTCACACTGAAATGAAGCACTGCCTCTACACTTCTTTAGTATTTCATTATCCCATGCACCAGAAGTTCAGAAACACCAAGAGCACAGAGGCACAGGAGCAGCCCACGTGCTCTGAGCTCACACCACACGACAGGAGCAGTTGAAGGCTGCTCTCTCTCACCTGGCAGCGGCACAGCGGCGAAGCTGCTGGTGAGCGCCTGCCGCAGCGTGTCCAGGTGCTGCTGCAGCACCGTGTTGCGGCTGCGCTCCTGGATCACGTCCACCTCCAGCTTCTCCACGGCCGTGCGCATGCTCTCCACGTGCTTCTGCAGGGCAGCGTTCCTCTCCTCAAACTCCATGTTGGACTTGCGCAGCTGCCGCAGCTCTGCCTCGCGCGCTGCGAACAGCAACCCGTTCCCACAGAGTCACAGCACTGCTAAAACATCTCTAGGACTGGCAGGCAATGGGGGACAATGTTCTAGAGTGCTCAGCTGACAATTACAAATGGTGCAGGTGTGGTTTAGAAATAAAAAGTGTGAGTCATGGAGTGACAACAGCACATACATACATTAGAACTTTTAAATAGAGAGCATTCCTAGAGGGAGAGAAATTGGGAAACATTCAAAGCATCAGGATAGAAGAGAATATGGGAAGTGATCAAGAAGAACATTCAAAGAATCAGGATGGAAGTGAATGGGGGAATTGATCAGGGAAGAAGAGTGCAAGACTGATCCTGAATGCGATCAGAATGACAAAGTTGAGCAGCACTCCTAAGAATCCTGCAAACAAGACACTAGTTACAAAAATAATCTTCTATTCACCATGAAATCTAAACTCTGTTCAGTCAAGAAAAGTCTGCAAGAAATCTGACAAAAAATAGTCAGCTCTTGAGACACACAGATATGAAAACCAGAGTAACAGAAAATATATCAGTGTAATCTCCATATGGGGGGAAATAAAACACTGCTAACCAGCCTGAATCACCATCAGGATACATCTTAGAAATATCTTAGTCCTATAGAATAAACATCAGAAACATTCTCAAAAAAAGCTAATTTGGGAAGACAATGCCAGGAAAAAGTGCTTTTCAGCCCTTGTGTACATACAGAGGTATGGTAATAGAAGAAACTATACCTAAGTACAGATTATAAACTTTATAAACTAAATGTAATATTTACTTAAGCTGAGATGGAAGAGTGCAAGGACTCTTCAGCTGGACAGAATTTGCCAAGAACTTTGGAAAAGCAAGGAGGAAAAGGTCCTGCAAAAGTGAAACTTACCTTTACTATGATTCAGGAACTCTTCTGTGAAGATTGGAATATCAAAGACAGATCTCTCCTTTGTATCTGCTTCTTTCTACAAAGGAAAGAGTAATAATATAGTTAAACAGTTTATTTTCAGGAATTAATTTAACTGTTTTGATTCATGAGAACAAAAGGCCAAGGAGACCAAAACCTGAGGCAGCTAAAAGCTGTATGGATTAAAGACACTTCCAGCTCCTACCAAGAGAGGCCAATGGATATGTCTTAGATTTTCAAGACCTAGGTTTTATCAAACACTATCATACTGAACAACATAGTAAAATACACTGTTTCATCCTCATGGAATTATACATGAGAATTATTCCATTTTACAAACTATCTGAATGCATTTATATTTTCCACCATCAACCGACACATTCCGAAATAATATTTGCAGGAATATCAACTAACAGGATTGAGCAAAATGCACAGTAAGTTTCATGGTTCTTGGCCTTTCCCCACCAAAGCAAAAAAGCAAAAAACACTTTTAAATCAGGAGATGCTCTACAACTTAGTCAAAAAAGCTGTACAAAACTTGATTTGACTCAGGGCAAACACCCCCTACTATAACATATTTCAGTCACCACTTGTAAATGAACAGGAATTAATGCTTGTTTTAGCACCTGAGTCGTTTGGACAAAGCCAACACAAATTTGCTTTGATAAACTGCAGCAGCTACAATCAGCCTGTAACTTAGCACAAAGTTAAGCAGGAAAGAGTGAGGAGAACAGAAGCTTTTCCCAGCTCCCAAACACCACGGCTGATAATGTACCACAAACTCACCAGCCAGAATTGCAGAGTTACACAGGACTGCAGTCCTCTGGCAGAAAACCTCACTGTCTGCCAGCTGAGAAGGGAATTCTGGCCCCTGAGTTCAGAGCATCACAGTGGTGTCTGCCACACACAGGGGTACGTGGGGTGACCTGAATGCCATCTGACACTCAACTAAGACAGACAAAGCTGGATGGAACTACAGCTACTCTCTTTCCTAAGGAGACAGCCTGCCCACTGATTGCTTTTAAAGATTAGCTGGCTTTCACAGTCTGCCACAATTACAGTTGTGGAGCTCTGTATTTACTGAGTGAGAACTCAAACCTCACTTGGCCTGAATCAGCTGGAGACACATGAGAAACAGGCAAGACTGGAGGGAAGGGCAACTCTTCCCAGCTCTGTCAGGCACAGTAGGGTTATCTGGGTCCATGACCATACCTGCTTTCCACTGAAGGTTTTTGTGCATGCTGCTACAGAGCAAATGTCCCAAGAATATATTTAGAAAGAGAAGTCATACACAGAAGTGTGAATAATGCATTTATTTTGTCAGTGCACTGCCTAGATGGCTGAGAATTAATTTCACCTCAAAATCTAGGATCTCAGTATTAATGTGCACTAAGAAAGCTTGGTTAGAACATTAACAGAACATCCACCATAAACATTCTAATTCATGCTCACTGTCAGTCCCTGTGTGCAAAGAGCCACTGGCTTGGATCATCACTGCCTCCTACAGAATAGATGGGGGAGAAGAGAGTACTGCAAAGAGAAGAAGGTATTCTCTTTGCAGCCCTAGAACACAGGTTCTTCAGGTACAAACCAAAAAATATTAAGTCTTTAGATGTCCAGCTTCCAAAAGGCAAGAAATTCTGCTAAGCAGAAGAGTGATCACTAAAACCATCAGCACTCTTCCATTAGAAAATACATTACCCAGCACATAAAAGATCCTCTTGAGAACCCTGAAGTACTTAAACCACTCTGAGGTTCACTGAAGATTAAAATCCTAAGGCTTTGATTACCTCCCATTGAAAAAGACCCAGTCTGTTCAGTTCATGTATCATTTAGTCATCCCTCAAACCAGAAGAGAATCTAAATTGTTTTCATCATTTGCCTTAGAGATGCTTCAAGAGTCAACAATCTCACCTGGTTATTAAAACTGAGTTTGAACTTTGAAGATTTGGCAATGAATTAGACTTAAAGCTCTTAGAGACTTGGTGAAGTATGGTAATGAGATAGCTGAGATTTTGGGGGTTTAAGCTCACCTTTCCTGCCACAGTCAGGCTGCAGACAGTGGAAGGAACAGATATAACAAATGCACTACTCCATTAAATCTTCTCAGAGTAGGTACCACAAGGCAACTCCTGTTCTCCTCAACCTGTGTGCACAAAGCTTTGAAAGGTTTCCAGTAACAAGTGCAACTGAGTACATGATGCCAGACCTGCTTGGAATCAAGCAGCGTGAGGAAATAAACAATAGCAGAACAACAGAGAAAATTATCCAGGGGTTTAGCCACTGCTGTTGGCAATAGTTCCAGTGTACATTGGTATAGGTCAAATTTATGACACTACAATTTGAAGGAAGATAAATGTTGTTTCATGCCCATAGCTGGGCTCAGGGGACAGTGTGTGCATGTTTTTCAAGGCAATATCTATTAGTTTTCTCTCATCCTTTAGTTATATTTTATTATAATTAGTATTTCAGTTGCCCATCACGAAACTCTAATTTAGACGTCAACTCTATGTACAATATTTAAAATAACTTCAGCACTGACTCACAGAAACTACATCATAAACACATAAGTGGAGCAAGGGAAAGAAATATTATTTTCTTGCATTCTCTCAAGAAATAATTTCATTAGCTTGTACCTGCTAATCACAAAACAGCAACAAAAGTCAGTGTGGATAGGAGAAAGCAGCAAGATGATAGAAAGCTTTAGGCTCACTTGCAGTAACTTGAGCAGACACTTCTAAAAGCAATCTGAGATTTTCTGCTGATCCCCCACCTATACAGGGTTATAATACTAGATGTCCCAGCACAAAAGATGTGAAAGCACATCAGGTGATAAGCATGTGGGATTTTATAAATCCAAAGGTGAAAAACACCAAGCAAGTCAAAGACACAGCTCAGAGTAGGATGTCTGACTGACAGGTTGACGTTCAGTTGTATCTGATGAACCTTACATGTCCCACAGGGTGAGAACTCATTTTTAACTGCATTTATCATGTGAAAATCATCAATGATAGCTTGAATTGTAAGGGTAAGACTCCGAATTTGTCCTCTGCCACCTGTATAACTTAAATGTTATGTAACAGTCATAGTCAACCTAGAACTTGAAGCCTTCAGTTTTCACACAATTAAAGACAAACTTGGACTCAGTGACTGCAGAATCAGAAAACTTAGGGACCATGTACTTCTAATAGATAATCTCACTACAAGCACTTCCTTCAGGAGTTAATAAAAGGCATATAAAAAAATGCTACCAATACATTTTCCTGAAAGTGAACCTTACTTTCCCTCAAGACCAGTAGCTGCCTCTCAGCAGTGCTCAGCCTTGTCACTATTGTAATGAACACATTAGAAGCCAACTGGATTGCTTCCCCAAGGCAAGAAACCTCACAAAGAAAAACAGATCTTTCAGAAAGCCCTATTGCTCACAAGTGAAGAGGCTGTGGATAAGCAAGATTTTTTTTCTTTGCTCTTTGTCTGCAATTCATTGGTAACCATGAAAGAAGCTCTGTGGCCCTAGGTAATACAACTAGAGAAAGCTGCAGTGTTCCAAGCAGAGGGAAACCACAGTCAGCAGAACACACAAGATTTGTGGTCAGATGCCTCTGCTGCAGTTGATGAGCTCTATCTCCAGACATTATCACTCTTTTCCAGTATTTACAAACACAGAGGGCAAGGGAAGGCAGGACGAGGTTTAGGCCAGAGATTTTCCAATTATTTGGCTGCTTTACCCATTTCCTCCTCAAGGAAGCCACAAGCATTTGTGTTACTGCAAAAAGGTCAGTACCTGAAAACAGCACCTAAAGGTGATGACATGGCAGGTTTATTGAGGTCTCACACTCCTTTTAAGTTCTTAACATTGCATTACAGAACAGACTTGTTTTAAGTACCCCATGCTCTGTTTCATCTATCATTTGTACCTGCCCAAGAATCAGCAAATTTAGTTTTGTCATACCAGTGAATGTCAGAATACTCAGTTGTTTCTAACTTTTCAAAACCTTCATTAGGAAGAGGAAGAATTCACACTCAACTTCTGATAAACTGGGTTTTGACTTCACAAAGTTTTTTTTCACCTGCAAGTCTGCCCACTAATGTAAATGCAGAATTAAGAGGTTTACCTCATGATCATGAGCTGGCTGTCTTGCTCCATCTGAAAAAGAAAACAAACAAGAAATTTCTCAAAATAAACAAAGTTTAAGAAAACAAGAACCAAAGAATAAAGGCAGTTACACAACCCTATTTACACAACAATGCTAGACAGCATTGTGCAGCTCTCCTACAAAGTCTCAGAGAAGCTGTGTCTAACTTGGATGCTCTTAAAGCATATCCCCCAACAGTTAAATTCATGTAAGTCTAATTCCCTTTACACAGTTGTGGTAAATGCCATAGAATGAACACATTCACTTTTTAACCAGCCCTTAAATCCAAGGCTTTAAAGGAGTGTCAGGCTACAGACTGGCTGGCAATCTTCTATTGTTCCAGCCAGGCACAAAATTTGTGTCCCATTCAATACCTTGTCTGTGTGATTTGCCTTTTTGTCTGTCCTGTGCTTTCCTGCTAAAGACTTTGTAGGCTTCAGTCTTCTGGTACTGCTCCAGCTCCCGCATGTAACGCTCCTTGTCTCTGTCTGCTTCATCCAGGTACCGCTGAAACAAAAGAGTCCAAGAGTTTCAGGGAGTTTCCTCCCCTTCAGGAGGAAGGGAAGGAAAACAACTTGTCAGATGAAGTGCTGATCCATTCCACCTACACAAACAGGAGGAGAGTGAAGCAACAATGAGGTGCAGAGACGTAAGATCTCTGGATAAAACTACCGTACTCTGGTGGGCCATTTTCTCTCTCTTTTTTATAATAACTACTCTGGTAATTTTTTTTAAATTTTTTTTTTCTTTTGCTAGGCCTAGCAGTGACTTGCTACTAAGCTAGGCTACTCAACTGAGTGTTACCTACACATTATACCTCAGAATTCCCGTTCTGTGGCCAGGATGAAGTGCTGCTGAACAATAACATCTTAACAGATGATGCTTTATGGTTCAGACCCCTAACAGTGGAGCTCCAAATACACTCTTGTTTTCATGTCCCACAGACAAAAAGCACCACCACATGCTTGGCACATCTGAGAGGTGAACAAAACATCATGGCTATTGCAAAGAGCAGCATAAAGATAAAAGAGCATGGTTTAAATTTATATAATCTCTCTGCATTTTGATTAATAGAAACCTTTTTATAATTTATATAATCTCCTGGCATTTTGGTTAAGAGAAACTTTTTCTTATTAGCCTGAGGGTATTTCACACATCTGCATGACAGAATGAGATTAGCTGGAGAATTCTTTAGGGGAACTGATGAACTGAAAAACATGTAATGAATGGTCACAAAGCTTACTTAACGAAAGAAAAAAGTTGCCTTCCCAATTTTTTCTCCAAATGAGTTTCAAATTCTATGAATATAAGAAATAAATCAGTGAATCTTAGTCACTTGGTATTTTCTTTAAGTCATCATGACAATACATGTAAGTAATGATTTCCATACATTTGCAACACAGTTTTGACCCTGCTGATGACACTGATAAAATTCTGGACTGGGGTGCAAATTTGGTGATGCTGTGTCGGCATTGCTTTTGGACATGTTATTGGTCTCTAAGACATTAATTCCTTTTTTCCATCTCCAGCAATGGGTTGCTGAAAGGGCTCAGCAGTCATCCCTTGACCTGCTGTGAGTTAGAAACTTAGAGCTTTACTCCAGGACGGATTCCTTAGGGATTTAAAAAGCAGCATACAGAGCAGAGATTTGAACTCAATTTCCTTTTTCCTAGGTTAAAAATCTGCCTGAGACATGATAAGAATACACAAAAATGCAGGGGACAGAGGGGCAGATCTTTTTCCCTTCTCTCCCAGTAGACATTTTCATCACTGCAAGGCATCACAGGAGCAATCCTGACTTTTCTCTAAGCAACATCATTCTCACTACCCCAGCTACCAAACCAACTGCTTTGCCTTGCCATATATTTCCCATTATGGTTAAATCACAGTGCCTATGCACCATTTTATATCATCCCTGTAAGTTGTATTCTACAAGTTTAGTAAAAAGCAACAGAAGGAAATCTGGTTTTTTTCATCTCATGTTTCATTACACCCTTAAAGTACTTTTCAGAGTTCAAATACCTAGATTAAATTCATATAAGAGCATTCAGTTGCATGGGGATTTAAAAACTGCTTTGCAGTAATCTCCAACTGGAAATCAGGTGTGGACAGTTAGACACCCATTAGTAATTACCCATTAACAAGGCCCTAAAAAACAGTCCAAACATGGCCTTGAGCTTCATTCATCTATCAGATAGTGCAGAAGGCCACAGGACTCCCAGTTAGGAGACACCACATGCCAAGACTTTGGCCTTGCAAGTTCCCAGATGTACCTGAGTTAGGACAGCAGAGTTACATCCAGATGGAGCACACGAACTGTGGGATGTATCACCAGACAATCCCTCCATTCTGGATGTATTCTTGCATTACCTAGAGATACAGTTCTCCACAAGTGACCCCTGGAGGAGATGCTGTGGCCCTGCCAGGGTCCATCACATGAACATGTGCCCTCCATTTTGAAACATCCTCCTAAACACGATTTCAACCAAAAGCCTGTCCCTCTCCTCACTGAACAGCATTCCCCTGTAAGAGCAAGCCCATGCAGCAAGGACAAGAAGTGCAGTGGTACCCGTTTCTCCTCAGGAGGCAGCTTGCTCCACTCGTTGCCCAGCATCCTGGTGATCTCTGGGAAAGGCACTTCGGGCCTCTTGGCCCTCAGCTGCTCCCTGCGCTCGTTCATGAACCGCACGTACCCGGTCAGGGGCGATTTGGGGGCATTGCTGTCCCGCAGGGGTTTCTTCCTCTTCCTGCCTTTGGCCCAGCCTCCTCGCTTGGTTCTTTGCTGCTGCAAAATGAAAACAGAAGACAGTTCAGACTGAGTGAAAATAACCAGCCCTGGAAGGAATGAACAGGTCCATCAGGAGCACACGGTTGCAATTCTTTCCATGGCTGCAGGTTTCAAACCCTACTTCAGAGCTATCCTGACTTTTGTCCAAACAAAGCCAAACAAGTTTCATTGTGAAAAATAGCTTACGGTTTCTCCTAGTCCACAGGGACAACAAAATAACACTGGCATCAACCTCTGATTATAAAAAAACCAGGACTGATAATCCACACCGTGATCATCGCAACCAATGCAACTGCAAATATTTTTTATTACTTGTTTGCTTGGTTTTAGTTATTCTCACCCTCACATACCCTCCCATGAAAGTCATTTACTCCAATAGGTTTTTTGGAGAGATTTTGTGTATTAGTTAATAATTCGTAACTACTTATTGTGCACCTTGCAGATCTTTGTCCTTCATGTACAATGTGCCCAAAATGGGGGTGTAAAGACAGTATACAGGCTTTTCTACTCTCACCTGTTCAGTAAATTGTCTGTCCCACTAATCACCTCCAACAGAGCAACAAACAAACTCCAAAGGAGGGAACTTTGTTAGATGTGTCTGGGGCACGCTGATTTCACAGGAATAACATCATTACCACTCATCCTCTTGGCTTCAAGCTATTTCTACAGCAATCTCTGGACAACACTATTTTTTTAATGCTATATACATACAACTATATTCAGTACTTCTAATCTTTCCCCAGATCAACATGTTCCTGCCATTGTGTTACGTTTTGTTTCCCTCCTGGAATTTTGTTACTTAATTAAAAAAGGACCTCATAGCTGAAAACAAACTACAAGGAGGAATATCAAATACATCTATCAAAAAAGAAAAAAAAACCAAAAAAAACCCTCCAAACCACTTCCTAGTCCAACTTCAGGTCTTTCATGATTTCGCCACCAGAAATCAGTGTTGGATGGTACACAAAGTATAGTCTAAAACCATTAAGTTTTTACTACTTTAAAGACATCGGCTCCCACCAGAACAGTCCAATGTTCTCACTGCTGGCTCACAAGAGAGAAAATGAGTTGTGGCAGTTGAACATTCAGTCCTGAATGCAGCATCAGCTCCTGGGCCCCTCTGGCTAAGCTGAGCCCAAGTGCTGCTCTCTGCACATTCCAGCTGCCAGATATCTGTGTGCAGCCGTGCAACATGAGGGAAAATTAGGGAATCAGAAGATGAAAATGGCAAATGGATAAAAATTTGTGATCCTATTAAAAAAATAAATCTGAGCAGGTAAGACCACATAATGACAAAATTCCATGCCTTTGCTTCATTGAGAAGTCACTATTGTTTCATCTCACCTCCTCCTCAGGCTTCTGCTCAGTGGTTTCAGCAGCAGTAGAAGACTCATTTTGCTGCTGCTGAGCCTGTGACAAGTCTTCCACCAAATCTGGATTATTCACAGGCTGTGAAGTTCCACCACTGAATGAACTCTCCGAATTAGTTAATCTGAAAAAGCACAGAAGTGGAGAACAAAAAATTTAATCATCATTCCTAAATCACTTCCTCCTTAATCTTCTAAAACATGCAAAAATGTTGCAAATATATTCATTCTCACACTAGCAAGAAAAAAAATGGATTTAAAAGTGATTTTTGAAGAACTGGCTGTTCCATCCAAGAAAGTGCTCTAACTACCACAGCTCTTATGGACTTTCAGACCCAGTTTGATTTTTAAAGGGGCATTTTGTTTCATTTTTAGTGAAGCATTTGATCACACAAAGAACTTGAAGGCAAGTGTTGGTTTGGATCAGAAACCAGACAGTATGAATCTACCCTTCCTCAAAAGTACCAGAAGGAATTTGAAATTAAAAGTTTAATCGTCAACCAAGATACACTTTTCTTGTGTTTAATATATTTCTCCACAAATACATTTAGAGGTCTGTGATTTTGTATGAGCTTGGATTGAACTTCATTCCACACAATCTCCTGTTCATCCATGTGGGTATTTAAACACAAACATGACTAGGTCCCAACAGGCTCCAGAATGGCCATTGTTTAATTTTGCTGCAAGAGCTGTACCAATTTACTTTACTCCAAAAAAAAAGCATGAAGTCTGCAGGCAAAAAAGAAGAGCAAATGTGCAGAAATACTTCTGAAGGTAGACTGACAAAAAGAGCACACATTTTGGGGCAGCAAGCCCCTGGACATTCTCAGCACTGTGTTCAGTAGGCAAATTAATGTAAGATTTTTGGACTCATCTCAGACTCTAAACCCTTCTTGAGGCTAAAGAATACTTGGCCTTACCCAGTTACATTCATGAAAATTCCTTTAACAGCAGGGAATGCTTCAAGTCTCCTTTGCTCATTTTTTCCAGTCTAAAGCTACTCATGTCTATGGCAAATTTTAAATATTCAAAATAACTGCTCCTATTGATGTAGAATACAGCTATAAAAATTTGATACATATTAAAAGAATTGTTATTTGAATGCCCATGGGAATATCTGCCTTCAGAGAGAACAGCATATTTTCATTACTCACTACAATCAGCAATTGTGATATAATTACTGGTAAAAACAAAAGGGCTGGAGAGATCCACGGCTGACTTTGAGACACCAGATTGAGCTCATATTACTGACAATTAGAGAGGGAGCAAGGGAACAAAGCAGACACCCTCCCCTAAGTTAATTATATTTGGTATGTGCCAAAAAGAATAGGAGCAACACAGCTCTGGATTCACTGTTAGGTTTGAAGAGTATTTCAGTTCTCCTCCCCATCCCCCCTTAGCAGGGAAACTCATTAAACTACACCTACAGGAAAAACTTCATGTGATGCAGCCATTTGCAGCAAACACCAATGAAAGCCCAGCCAAAACATTAATACCTTTTAAACACAAACCTTGTTTCAACATGGACCTAATTTGGCACCAACAAGTTTGAAATCCCAGATAAGTAAATCCAAATTCAGACCCATTTGAAGTGCAAGTGTTCACATTTGTTTTTACAGAGCTTTACCTGACTGCAAAGTCTGAATTTTACTGTTTTGGAAAACAGAAAAGAGGCTTCAACTACCAAAACACAGCAAAAAATCCATGTAGTCTTAAAAGAAAACTTCTCTTGGCATTGTGATGAGGCCATTTAAGAGGCCATTGTTGCAGTTTGTAAAAGCAGAGTTGGACTGACAAAAATGAGATATCAATCTCAGTGATCAGAGATCACTGATGAACTGCATATCTTTAATTGAAATAATTTACTTAGCAGGGACTACTATGGCCAACAGAGGCTTCCTCCCTCTCTGTCCCCTTAATGCCACTTGTCCTAAAACTGAAATTCTAAGGATTCACCTTTTAAAGCTAAGAGAGACTGAAAAACAGCTGGTGACCACTTCCACCAGCTCAGACTCTCCTAAACAGAGTCCTGTGATCTTCTATCAAGGCCAAAGGAAAGTTACAAGATTGAGTTCTGTTGGGTTTATTTCTTTTTTTAAAAATTCCTTAGAATGCCCTCCTCCCATAGAAAGTTTCCCTGACAAGTACAGAGACAGTATCTAGCAGCTGAAGGTGAAAAAGGAGTGGCTTACCCAGTTACATTAATTTCACTACCTTCCTTACATCCATCCTCATCCGTGAAAAGTGGAGGAAGATTGGAGCCAGCTACCAAGTTCTCCATACCTCTGGGAGAAAAAAAATAAAGGTAAAAAAGGTTAAGTTAACTATGTCATTGCTTCCCTTCAGCAGCACTTTGAACATCATACACATCAGGAATTTGTCACCCTATGAACCAGCTGGCCAGTCCCAGATGAGTGGCTTCAGGACACATCCTGGGGGCAGATGGGTTTAGGAGAGAAGAACCAAGACCATAAGTGACATTTCAATTCTGAGTTTCCATTTTTGCTGAGTCCTGTGCCAGTGCCACAGTGCTGCTGGAAATCCCTGTAGCTCATTTTATCCCTCAAGACAAACCTCCATTCACCACACTCAGCACACAGGAGGCAGATCCTGCTCTTCCAGTCCACCTGCCTGATTATTCTTCATGGTGCACCCTTCACCAGAAGTTTGTGTTAATCCCAGAAGGAAACTGAAACCAAGACCCCCTGAAGTTTCAAATTAAGACTGTGCTAATAATTCCTTGTTCAGGTTTTCACAATGAATCTATGAGTGGAGTTGAGCACTAAGTAAGGGAACACAGCTATTCAGAGTATTTTACCTTCAATCCCATAGAACAGTTGCTGAAGCAAGTGGTTTAAGGACTGTACATTTCTCATTGAATACAAACTGCCCCCAGATTAGAAGTAGTTCCATTTGTAATCTTGTGGCCTGTCACAGGAATTTAATGTGAGAGATGAAATCCAAAGCTAATACAAAACTGTGGTATTTTAGTGAAAAAAACCCAAACAAGACCAAAAAGCCTTAACAAACTCACTCTATGACATGACTTGCCAGTTCAGGCCCTTTTGAAGGGCCATACTACTCAAATTGCTGTTCCTTCAGTCACCTTTGATGAGCAGTTCAATTACTGCTGTCCCAGTAGAACTCAACTCAATTACTGCAGTCCCTTTCATCCAGTACACTTGGGCTTTGGGCCTTGAAGAGAGCTGTCCCCCTGCACTGCTTTCTCCTGGGTTGGTGTGCTTTCCACTCAGCACTGAAATCCAAGTGATCTGAGAATAAAATCCTGCTCCCTGTTCTGAATATTAGATGTGTTTTCCCATTTCCCAGCCCAGTTCCAAAGCTAGATGTGTTCTACAAAGGTCACTGCTTCTTGCATCTTACAGATTTTGCAGATCTCTATCACAAGTACAACATGGATGACATTCATCCTTTTCTCTTCTGCTTTTCCAGCTGCTGAGATCCTTACACCACCCTCAAGGACCCCACCATGCTGACTCCTTATCTAGAAAATAAAGACAGCTAAGCAGACTCCTCCTAGGTGGCACAGCCACTGATCTCCAGCAGAGGAACACCTTCACTTGTGTACAGGAAAGGCTCACCCAGGAGTGAGGAAACTGAATTCCTGCTCTGCCACTACAAACTAGGGACTGAGTACAGTTTTGGGGACACAAGTGGAAACTGAGCAGCAAAGGGTTTCCAAGATGCTCAGGGATCTAAAGCACCTGGCCTGACACGGGATGGGGAGGAATCTGCTCAGTCTGGCAGAGGGGGCCAAGTGCCAATCCAACAGAGCCTAAAGCTGGGTGGAAGTGGCAGAGACAACAGAACCAAATTCTCCCAGTTACCTTGGCTTTGCAGGGTCAGGCTGGACACCAGCAAGTGTTCCCAGAGAGATGGAGTCTACCCTGGCTAAAACTGACCTAAACTAGTGTTGGCAATAATCTTTCTCAGAGTGGGAGGCTGGACTAAGATGACCTCCCACCAGATGTCCTTTCCAAGCAACATCTGCAATTCCATGAATCACAACTCCACATTATGGGTTCATTTCCAATACAGCATCTCTGACAGGAAAAGAAAGACAACGCACATAACATAACGTTGTTAGGAAAAGTAGTGAGATACTCTGGTGAAACAAATAGGATTTTAATCCTTAAAGAAGGCAGCCAAACAATACTTCCTCACACATGGATAAGAACCTACACACTGAAAAGAAACTACATAAAGGCTGGGACTTCATGCATCACGAGAAATCTGAAAACTCAACTGCTTTGAGAACTATGCTCTTCCCTACCCAGGAAGCTGTTTAAGCACAGCTTCTAAACATACAACATAAATAACTTCATGCAGGTATCATCTAAGAGGGAAATGAAACTGTGCTTTATGTTACACAATATTCATCAGTCAAAAAGCCTCAATTATGAGTTTTAAAAAAGGAAGCCTAAGCAATCACACCCATTGTGACCTTCTCACCAGGCCCTGATCTGTCTGCTCACATCTGGCCCAAGCTCACTTTCAAACTGCAGGGAGGCAGCTGGACACCAACCTTAACAACATCTAAACAGAACATAAACACAGGAAGCCAGGAGAACATGCACTTTTTTTACTTATCCCATATGTTTTAGATAGTAACTCTTTCAGATAATGCTGACCCACATCCTAAAGTAACATCAATGAATTTACAATGGCCTTTAATCTGTTCCAGAGAGCAAGAAAAAACAGCTCCCCTAAAACTCACTGAGAGCAGATGGGACCTACACAAGCCTTTCAGTCCCATTTCTGAGGGGTAACCCTCCCATAACTGCTCCAAAATCACTGTCCACTTGGTTTCAACCCCACTGCAGAGCTCCATGTTTATTGAAACACATTTACAGTAATTTCACGAATATAAGAATTGAAGAATCCAGCTTACCCCAGTA
>VRYO01000100.1:17973188-17990623 GCA_009812075.1 Sialia sialis | reverse complement strand
AATCATGAAATTACTGTAACTGAATTCAAGGCAACAGAACCAATGTACATTTAGTTTACTAGTGGTTCACACATACACCCTGTTTTCATTTTTTAACTATGTCTACCCAAATGCAAGACAAAACTGAAGCTGTTGTTAAACTCTAAACCCTGCCAGCCCTACAGTTCAATGCAGGGAAGCATCTCCTCCAAATGAAACTAATTCAAACTGGAGCAGCTCTGAGTTCACTGTGCTGCTCCAGGAAAGCAACAGGCTAAGCAGGAATAGAGAGACTCATTTATTCATTAACAGCAGCACTTGACAAGGTTTCAAAGGTTCACTAACACACACTAGCATTAGATAAACCTCTACGTGAGCCGAGACAAATACTACATTATCAAAAATGTGGCTTAATTTATCTTTTCCTTTCCCTCTCCTCCCTGATCAATCATGACTTCATGACACAGAAAGTGGACAATAGGATTTTATAGTTTTCAGTTTCCATTTTTCAGCTGCACACTTTGGTTGCATGCTGCACAGAGGATACTTGTACAAAATTGTACATTGTACCAACATGGTCTGACAGAATCACTCAGGAAATGAAAGTTTTACAGCATAAAGATCTAAGTGCTACTACACACTTCAAGGATCAAACAGTGGGTAACTAAACACCATTAAAACCAGAATATGGTTTGAATAAACTTCCTTAATTTCTTCTCACATGACCTTTTGTAGGCCATGATCTGTAATTATTATTCCAGCAGTAAAGATAAAGTTATTTTGTATAGACCATATGATCAAATTTCTAATCACATTTGTGTAGCAGAGAGGAGAACTCAGAAGGAGGCAGCTTTAAAATCAGGGTGAGAACAAATCCATGGCTGGAGCTGGACAGAATGACTCACTTTTCCACATTACTGTGGCTGCACTGCTCACAGCACTACTATAGGGCAGCACATGTAAAAACATGACAAAATTCAAGGTAACATTCTAAATACATATCATTTATTATGGTCCAGCATATTTAAATATGAAGTCAGCATCAGAAATCCAACTTACAGGCTGATTATGAAACACTGCAGGAGTTCCAATTACCTCATCACCAGCTCTAGTTTTAGAAAAATTACTGCTGAGTGGAGAATTTTTCTCCTCAAGTCTCTCATCCCCCTTGCCAGAGTAAATAAGTCCAAATTTTACCATTCAGAGGCTAACAGATAAAAAAAAAATCATCTGCTACATCACAGAAGAGTCACAGTTTTCCTTATCTCAGCATCAGAATCCAAGCACTTCAGAATGCAAACAATCTAAATTCAGATGATTTACTGAGAGAAAAACCCACAGGACCATCACTTCCTCTGCCTTTCCAGATGTAGCCAGAACATCAGAAACAAAACTGAAGCAAGTCCATCTCCTATTAAAACCACAATGCTTCTGGAGCTGGCAGAGGAAGTTCAGATTCCCTCTGACTGAGCCTTTTCTTCCATTGAGCTGGAGCAGAAGCATTTTATCCAACATACTTCCCTGCAAAAAATCAGATTTGACTTTTTCCTGACAGGCAACTCATTAGAAAAAGGTTTTTGTGCCTAGGAAAATTGCAAACTCAATCTAATGGATGAAGGCTTTTCTGTCAAACCAGAAAATAAATAGCAGAGAATAGCCAACTGCTTTTATTTTTACTTCTTGCCAGTAAAAACAAAGAAACACTACAGCCCAAAACAGAGACTCGTAGGGGAAACAAAAAAAAAAAAATCAAGAGCATTTCCAAGCAGCTTAAAAAAGGAAAGAGGTAAAGCTTAGGTTTATGCTTAGTTTAACTGGGTCCTTGCAGCAAACAGTAACAAAGCTATTCATACTCTGACCTTAGATACAGCTGGCAAACATCTGCAAACATGTTTTAAAAACAAGTGTTCAATTCTGCATTCTACTCTCATTTATGTAAAAGCCTTGGGATGAGGCACATACATCTCTCACATATACATATATCTCATATATATATGTGTATAAAACCTTGCTGTTCTCTGGAATGGAAGCCACAGGAAAGGTATAAAAACTCTCCAGACAAAGGCAAGAACAGCCCCACATTGATTTTCTCCCTTCAAATACATGAGTGAAATTTTGCATTACCAGTAAACCAGCTCTTTACATCACCTCAGGGAAAACAAAAGCTCACAATGAAATGTAAAATGATTGTGCTGTAGATGCCTGGATAGCTAAAACCAGCAACTGTGGTTACCTATGGTATCCAGAGGGAAGGCTTTGCTACCCAGCCCTTCACTGCAGGTGTTGCATACCTATGCATTAGGATAGTTCATTTTATTAATTAATTTCATTAATTAACTTCATTCATGACAACATCAATTGCCATTTAAACTAACACCATTAACAAATACAATTCTGCAAATTAATTCAATTCTTGTGTTACACATCTCACATGAGAAAACAAACCATTCAGATCACAAAAAAGAAGCCTCAAAATAAATTTGGGAATTTTTTTATTTTTCATTAATCCCTCTACCTAAAGTAAGTCTAGTAGGGATGGCACCAGGTTTTGTAACCTGCCCATAAAAATCTTTTCTGAATTTCCAGTTATTACAGGAAATTTAGTCTACCTCTTCACCTGCTCTGCCACTTGAAAACTTCTCTGGGATCTGAGGAGCTTGTATGTCACAGGACAGAGTTTCCCAACAGCTCCTTTGCTATCAGCGAGGCAGAAGGAGTATCCCATAATACCCCAGAAGCAGTAGCAGTGCCACAAAGGGCACCTGGAGCATGGACACTTCTCCCACCACAGCACCCATCCAGACCCAGTGACTTCCCCAGCAGGGAGCAGATGTGACTTCCCCTCTACGCTGGAGTAACATTGCTCTGATCAGTTATGTCTCTAGGACTCAATCACCCACTGTTTGTGCAATGCAAACATCAAAGTGCCATGAGCAAAGCAGTTTATTAAAAAATGGAAATCAACAGACTGAAGTTTTTCATGGTGTTTACCCAGTTCAAACATTTACCAGCATCACACAAGTGAATCTAGAAACAGTATTAATTAATGCTTGAGGAATACTTTGATTTAAAATGCCAAACAAATATTCTGAACTAGAGATAACTGAATGTCAAGGAATCCTGATTGTGACTGGCCAGTGAAATGCAAAGCCACATAGTTGAAAATAAAATAATTGAAGACTGCATACACCTGATGAGATTGGAAAGTCACTTTAAAGCTATTTTAGCCCTTTTGCTCTTCCTCAAAGCTTTATTCATCACAGAAGTTGTCAGGGAGCAGAGCATATACTCCAAACTCACTCATATTCTGCAAGAGGAAATTCTGGCTGCGGCCACAGAGGAATACAGACTGGAATTTTTCATGCACATAACCAACAAAACAAGTCATTAGAGCCATTTCACAGAATATGGGGTCGAATACTTTGGATGTGAGAATACACTGAGGAAGAGATTGAGGATATACTTAAAAGAATGACTCACCACAGGCATCATGACCCAACACAAAAGCATCTGCTCTGACCCCAAAAGCCACAAAGACAGCATGGAACTGGATATTTTAAATGCACTGATATGGGTACAGGGACAAAGGTTAGAGGAAATGAAGTGTGGGAAGAGTCAGTGATTCTCACACAAAACAAGCAACTCATTCTGCCTGTTTTCAGAAGATTCATCTTCACAAAAATACATGTCAGTTTCCATACATTTTTGTTCTACAATTTCTTGCTGTTGCTGTGTGTTATTCCAACATAAAACAAGTGAGTTTGAACACTCAAACCCATCACATAGAAGAAATCCCAGTTTTCAGATAGACTTAGTTGTGCAGAATAACAGGCATATAAACATGAATAAAACAACTGCTATGAGCAAATCCTTTCCAATGGCAAGAATAGTGAAGAACTGGGCTGGGCTGCTTATTTCTAAGCTGGCCTTAAAACTCGCTGGCAATAGTTTAATATCCATCAGAAATTAAGAAGTTTGGAGGTACATTGCATGAAGTGTACCAAAATCCCTTTTCAGCCAAGGCTCTTCTTGCAGTCCCACAGGCATCACCGGATGAAGTTTAAAGGCCTTGGAAACACACTGATGGGAACACTAATAAGGAAAGTGAGCACAAAAGAGCAGACAGGAGGTTCGTGTAAGTATCAATGCTTCAGTGGACACTGCTACAAAACCTTGTCTGGGTTCCTGAAAAGAAAAGGAGCAGGAAAGACTCTCCAGGAACAGCAGCCAGCTCCTTTGACCACTGTTAACAAGATCTGAAAGCTGAGTTCACAGACAAAATGTGTTAAAATGGATACGAGAGGAAAAGACAACACCAATTTTAAAAAACCAGGAAAATTTTAAAATATGAACTTCAAGCTCTAAAGTAGGCATATACCAGGATACCCCTCTCAGCACCAAAGGGAGAAATTTTAAAAATCACACAAAGCTCAGGTACTTCCATGGATCCATAAAAGAATCAAATCAACATGTTAGGATAAAGCTTTCCCTCTACTCATCTTCATCCAAACGCAAGAGGAAATGACAATATTCAGCATCATGAATGGAAAACAATGGGAAAAAACAACAGAAGCACAAAGCCACTGGAGTGCTCTGGCTGCTCCCCAGTGTCAAGCAACACCAGAGATGCTGTGAGGGATGGGAACATGCAGGCAGGGGGCACACCTGGAACACCTGTAGCACATGTAATGAAGAGTTCATTTTGGAGCTGAAGTAGGATTGAGAAGGAATCATGGAATGCATGCCAGCAGTGTGCCTAAATGTGCTACCTGAGTGCTTGGAGCAACAGCTAAACATTTGCAATATTGCACTTGAGCCTCAAACCGTCCCCAGCAGCCCAAAGAAACTCTAAGGGCAGTGGTGAACTTCCCCGGCAACCTCTTCTTTGGGTCTCTCCTGGCATTCCATAGGCAAGGAGACAAAAGAAGTGAGGGAAATACCCTAAGAGCACAGCAGCACTGCCTAGAGCTTGGAGCCAAAGAGCAAAGAAGAACATGGGAAAAAGGAAAGCGTGTCCAAGATTTCATCTGCTCTTCTAACTTCTCTCTGCCACAGCTGCTCCTCATAAGCTGGAAACAAGAAACTGCAGGTGGGAAACATGCACAGGCTTTGAAAGGTAAGAGTTGATCAATGCACTCAATAAATTCAGCCCTAAAAGAGAATGTAAATCTTTTCAAACAGGTTGATGATTGGACAGACATAGGATGGAAGTCTCACACAACACAATGTCTTCAAGCACTTGCACTTGGAAAGACTCCTAATTTATGTTTAGCTACAAGTGTTCTGAAAGATAGCTGGCATTCAGGTTTGAGTATTTACCATATTTAGCAGACAGCAGATTTATGCTGCTTTTACATTTCTTTTGCATGATTTCATTTCTATATATATTTGTTAAGTAAATATGGTTCCTCTGAGTTAAAGCAGAAGTATTATCCCAATACCCCTATATATGGGTAGAGGTGCACAGCTGGTCCAAAGGTCATAAAAGGAAATACCTTAAAGCTAAGAATACAACCAAACTTCAGAAACAAACTTTGAAGCACTACCAATCTTCACCTTTTTTTTGGACATCTCAACTAACTGTTAGTCTTTGCTTGGTTTCTGAGATCTCAAGTTGCTCTGAGACTCTGACCTGAATACACATCATGCAATTCTTACTGCAGAGAGAAATAAGAACTGAAGTCTTTGTGATCCTTGCAAAAGGTCAGCAACACTCTGGTTTACACAGCATTAAACATGGCAAAGTGGAAAAACATTTCTATTTTCAAAAGGGCTACAGCATAGATTTCACCTCAGTGTAATATCATAACCTGAAGTTCACTGCCTTGAGCAGGAACAGACAAAGCCAACTGGTAGAAAACAAGAGTTCAGGCACCAGTGTCTTCTTTGATTTGTGGAACCTAAACACTTTACAACAAAAGGGCAAGCACACAAAAGTTACTTTCTTGGATTGCCTTTTGCACTGCTAGAAGCACAGATTAGCTGAGGATCAAATACCACGTTTAATCCCCAAAGTTAACTCAAGGGCTTTCTGAGCTAGACAACTGCACTCCATTTTCATTTAAAAAGACCCCTCTGAAAATGCACTTATTTATATTTTGATCCTCCCTACATCTCCTAAAACAAAGACAAAAAGGTGTGATATTGCTTTTTAAGCATTGTATTTCTAAGAGTAAAAACTCTTTATATTTTGTGAAAACTTCAATCATATTGGAGCTTATAGACGTCCCAAGATAAAACATTTATTGCAGTAATGGAAATTTGTTTTTCCTGGTCTTTAGCAGTCTCCCAAAACAGCTAATTCCCACCCTGGAACAGTTTCCTGACCTCTAGAAAGGGTCATCTATGTATAACTCCAGACAAAATACAGCCACAGCATTCCAAGGCTCCGTGGCAAGATCACCAAAAAGAATCCAGCAGGTTCAGTTCCCACCATCCCAAAGCTGAGCTTTGTTTTCCAGGACAGAAGACTCAGAAGAAAGCTTTGAGCAAAGCCTGACCCGGCTGCTGTGAGCAGCAGACACTGATCCCCCAGCTGGGAGGACATCCCAAAACACCAGACACCAGTCCCACTGCTGCCTGATCAGCAGCAGCAAACCCCAGAGCAGGTTGCACTGTGTAAATAAAGACTCCTGGGAGAAGACACTGCACCAATCTCAACTTAACAGCTCCCATCCACAGCACAGCAAGCCAGGTCTTGGAGTTCAGCATTTAAGAAACAAGCAGCTTGTTATTTGAAACTGTGTCAAGTAACCAAGCTGGAGAGGAAATCCTGGTTGAAATTTCAGTTTGTAAAAATTGTGGCTTTTGACAATTGAAGCCTATTTCATTTACAGCTAACAGTTCAGTTAACAAGAAGCAAAAACATTCATTCACTTCACAATTAAATTTTCTTCTACTCGAGTATCTGTGTCTTAAACAGTATTAACTCATTTGTATTCCTATTTAAAATGCCTTGCTGACATCACCCAATAGCCACACATTTTATACATAAATATCTCCTAAGCATACAAAAAAAAAAATCTGAGGATTCCAACTAGTTTTTCTGATTAAGATCCAGCCAGCAAAGCACATCTCTAGTTATCAGTTTCTTTATTGGCTGCCTCTGCCTGGCTGTAGGGGAAAAAAAATGTGAGAAATGTCCACATTTTGTTCTACACTGAATTAAACTTACTCCCAGAAACCAAGAAGTACAACTCTGGAATCATTCACATTTAATGATTCCATGTTTAGACTGGAAGTGGCTGCTAGAGTCATTTGATCCCAACACCTACTCAAAACCAAGGTTCATCTTTATGGCAGATGCCACATTACACTGTCTGCCTCAAATCCTGACCAACACTGACTTAAATCATCAAATGGCCTCAACTGCTTTGTTTTTTTTTTTTTTCTAGGAAGGTTATCAAGAAGAAATGAGCACTGCTTACTCTCAAGACACAGACAGTGATGGATGGAAGACAGGACAAAAGCAGCTGAAAAAGCCTTTACAGTGGCCATAGGAACAGAGTGTATCAGACAACAGCTCCCCAGTCCTGACAAAGCCGGAGGGACAGGAGAATAAAACAACACTGGAACAGAGAGAAAGCTGTCCCTTTATTCATCTATTAACCAGAAGATCCATCAAGAAGAATCTTAACAAGGAATCCAGGAACTTGAGTTAGTGAAGCTAGAGCTGGACTCCCAGTACTGCCCCTAATCAAAGACTCTCTCACCTTTGAATTAAGGTCAGATTTACTCACAACTCTGAGGACAATAAGCAGTAATTACCCCAACTCAAACCATTTCAACAAACTGCAGAAAACAATGATGAGCTGCCATTCCCAAGAGGAGTCCTGTGTTAGGCTCACTTCACAGAACCCAATTTCAAGCAGGTTCGATTCAGCAGCAGCTTTAAGCAGGTTCTTTTTCTTTTCTTCAAATGGAGAGCTTAGCACAGGGCTGCTGTGTTTGCAACTCCACGTGTCCAATCTGTCCTTCAAGTGGAGGGCACAGCAAAATGAACTGCACACACTTTCACAAGATTATAGGGACAGATGACTGAGGGACCCAGAAGATATTGTAACATCAAGCCCTTCATCACATACGAGCAAAGGAAGTTCTCATTTCTAGCCTGACAGAGGATATATTGTTATCTGCATGACAAAAGGGCTTTAAATCTTAAAAGAAATAGTCAGCACTACATGAAAAATTGAAGAGACATCCTGTGCCAAAGCTGGATTATGAATCACCAACTAACACTCCTGCCACCAGCAGCATGAAACCATCTTTGCAGTGATCCCCAAGCCCTACCTGAACAACCACTGCAGTGGGGCACACATTGCAACCCCCCTCTACATGCAACACCCCAAAAGCAGCTGATTTGTCAACTGTTTCACTGATTTGATACCTCTCTGTTCTTCCAACAAATTGCCATTCTAATAATTCTTGTCTGGTTTTGTCGATGCTGATATGCTTGTTTGCATTTCATTTCTGTTTTAAACACTAAATTATTTAGCAGTCA
Source organism: Sialia sialis (assembly GCA_009812075.1). Lineage (NCBI taxonomy): Eukaryota > Metazoa > Chordata > Aves > Passeriformes > Turdidae > Sialia > Sialia sialis. The sequence goes on along the minus strand of VRYO01000100.1, from coordinate 17,982,144 downwards.
AGTCACAGTAAACACCAGGAAACTCCTTTATCTGATCTGTAAAAACCCCCAATTGCTCAGATTTCTGTATTTTTAATTGTAATGGTACAGAAATACATGCACAGAGCTGAGATGCTACCAAGCAGTTCAGAAGCAGAGATGCTCAAGTCTCAAAACTACAAATATGACAGACACATTTCCTATTACAGACTGACAAGAGCTTTAAGTAAAATTTATCTGCAGGTCAGACCCTTTCTAGGTTAACTTCCAGGGAATACACTGCTGTATTACCACAGTCCTGACTCATCACTTGCCCAGTCTTTTACTGTCAGTAATCTACATTGGCATGTGCTGGAAGGAAAACACCCAAGCATGCAGCAGTTAGAGACCAGTAGGTCCCTACATTTATACAGCATTACTCAAATGTCCCCTTAAAAAGTCAATTACAGACACTGAGCTGACAAACATCACTGATCTCACATGTGAGAATAAGGAACTGTGTATCAGTAAAGAAAAAACACTTTTTAAATGCAATTCCCAGAAGTCTACAATATAAAGACACTAAGATGAAAGATGAAGGCTATCTTTCTTTTTAAAGCATTCAGCCTCCAGTATGCATTTGAAATCTGTCTTCCCACCCTTCCTCACTATAAAAATGTAAACCCTTTGTATGTGGTTATTTGAACATCAGTACTTTTCCATGTAACAGCAATGTGAGAACAAAAACTCAAGGAATGTGCTGAAAAGTTCCTTGTGATCAGTTATTATTTTCTGCATGCCTTGCAAACCCCTCCTGATAAATGTCTGTTCCGTAATTCCCTTGAGAAATACTCTGTTGAAATGACTTTGGGACAGAATGTATGTTTTTACAAGTGGCAATAAAATTACATAAATAATTTGCCTTAAAAAATCCAAACGCGTAAAGTGTATTTCTATAGAGAAAATACAAGTAAGCCATCTGTAACAGAGCTCGCAGTTTTTCATACTTGCAATGAACTTGAAGTTTTTTAAGGTTAAAATAATATTAACAGAAAAGATTTCTCAAGTAAGAAAACTATCTTTGATATTTGGAAAATGTTCACATCACTACACATTGAAAGCAATTCACATAAAGTCTCACAGTCTAAGTTTAACCCACAGTTCAGCATTCTATAGCTTTTTATATCCAAATGTAAACAGAAGAGCAATCAAATCTTGTGTCAAGACAAAGACAACTTGGGTCAGTTTAATACAAATACCTGCAAAGTTTTTGTACTTTCCAAAAATTTCCTGCTTCTTTCTTTATTTAAAAAGCTGCAGTACAGGCACAGGCCAGAGGGGATGACTGTGATCACTGTGACCCATTTAACACCAGGCACTACCCTCTGCTAAAAACCAGAAACACAGAGGATTTCAAACCTTCATCATGGTTACCCAGGCTTGTTTTTAAAGCAAGAAGCATCACTACAGTGGTCCCATGTGGCACTTATGAACACAGTAAATTTGGACAACTTCTTACTGCAGCAGTCACATAGATTTTGTTTTGATTTCTCAAAGAAATACAGCTAAGAGCCTGTATCAATAAACTCTGATTAGGTTGTTATTTGATAAAGGTATCATTTCAAGAAGTGAAACAAAGCTGCACCTGTATTTTCAGGAGTTAGAATATGCCCTAAACTCCTGGCTAAACTGATCTTTTTGCAGCGTGCTAGCAAGCCTTTGTGAATTGTGAAGGAGACGTGGCAGTGGCAGCTGCAGGAGACACGTGTTACACCTTGCCTGCTAAGAGTCTTCTGTACTCTTATACAGACCTAAGGCTTGGCAGCTCAAGCTTCACTAACTGCTGATGTTCCCCAGCTGGATTATCCAGTCACCTCCAACACCTCTTCTTGGCAGTGCTTCCAAGGAGGCTTTCCCAGCCAGCCCTGTCCAGAACTACTACACTTGTTTTACTGTGACCAAATATCAAGTCTGGTTTGCTTGAGCACATTCTTTAAAAACAGAAAGCTGAACCAGGTTAGTCAAGCACAACTAGTGAAAGAGCACTTGTCACATTACCGCTCCACAAATAACCAGGAAGTTTTAAATTGATGGCATTTTGTTCAAAACCATCAAATTTCAGCAAGCAGGATGAATCATGCACTATTTGTTACTTGACATTGACATTTTAAAAGCAGGGATCAAACTAATATGATTCAGAAGCCTTTTTCTCACTTTCTTTCTCCTATATTCAGAGCTTTAATAAAAAAATATTTGTGCTTCTACATGTCAAGTAAATGTTTGGCGTTAGTGAAAAATTTGCAGAATCCTGATGATGCCACACGATTTATACAACGGGAAACCAGCCAAATACTGGTGGCATAAGTTAAGCTGGAAGAGGCCTGAAAATTGTATTTCAGCTTTGCATATTTGGATACAAGCTAGATTTAAGGGTGGCTTACAGAGCAGTAACTTGCTGCTGCCAAGAGAGGAAGGTCTTGCCCTCTCCCCCTTTCTCAGCTGCTTGCAGCAATCTCCACAGCTTATTGGGCATTTTATAGAGCTACTTAACTCCCTGACTCTTCCCTTTGGGAGAATCCCAGGAAAGCAAGGAGGCTCAGTATCTTCCACAAGACACCTTGAAAGGAAGGGCTCAAACAAATACCAGAGCTTATTAAAAGAGAATGTGCATGGCAACTCCCACTGCCAAGCGTGGTAAACTCATGCTAAGCTTTAGGAGCCACCTCCAAATCCCCCAAGATAACTTTTTGGAGTCATTCTGCCAGCAGTGGGCTGTAGTTTTCACAAGATATCAAGAGAAGCATCCAGAAAGGTCCTTCATGCCTGCATGTAGACAAGCCAGGTGCTGGAAGGTGCAGACACCAGCTGTCCACTGCCTAAGGCTATGGTTTCACTGCAGCCTAAGCCTGCTGAGCTATCAAGCCCTCCTAGAGCATCATCTTTCAGCCTGGCACCTGTTCCCTGGACAAATCACACGGTGGCTCAGCACGCTGAAGAAACAGAAGAGCATTTCATTCATTTACCAAATGAGTTTATGTCATCTGAAAGGGTGAAATGGCTCAGCTGGCAGAGGAAAACGGGATGCGAGTAACACAGGCAGGAGTTAGTGATGTGCATGGCTCTAACTCCACAGCCTGCCATTCAGCTCTCCCTACAATTCTACTGCTGCCAGAAACAAAGAACATTGGAAGCTATTTCAGTAACAGAGGGCCCTAGAATAGTTTTACGTGGAGCAAAATATGATTACTGGAAAAAATTAGGATTATAACATAAACTGACATTACTTTTTTCCCCCCTTCCAATCTAAAGCAAAACATTCATTCTCCTGATGAAAGATGAGATTCTTCCCCATAAGTCTGGAAAAAGAACTTCCATTCTACAATTCTGATTCATTTCTTCTTATTATTTATTATACTGGCTTGACATATCTTACGTCAATTGCAGCAATTTCTTATCTTAAGCTCAGGAAAGAGTAGTTGGAGTCTATTCTGTCATGTTTCCCACATATTGAAACAGTGAGGATTTAGTCAAATATTGGTTATCTCAATTTCATTTCAGCAGCAGCATGAGTCATGTGCAATAGCAGCTATAACACACTGCAGTAAATGCACCCCGAGTCAGCACTCTGCTCCAAAGGGTTTTAGTGGTGATAGTTACTGACTAGATGTCAGAACTGGGAAAAAATGCATTCCAATATGCCTGTACTTCAGGAGACTCTGAAGATTTGCTCCTCTGCTCTAGAAATCCCACAGAATTTGTGATTATTGAGATATTCCAACAAGACATATATTTGAATAGATGCAGCTTTAAATGGAATATCCTACTTCAGTAAGTGTTACTTATTTTCCTTTAGGTATCCGAAGGTGTCTTTGTCAATGTTCTGGGTAAGTGAAAATTCAAACAAGGCAGACTGTTCTTAAGATGGGGAAAACTGGGGCATAAGAGCAGCAGCACACCCAGGGAAAATGTTTAAGGTACAAGTAAAGAAACAACAACTCCACTATACTCCAAGCTTTCTTCTCTCCCCTCCAGATGCCATTATCCTGCACTGGCTCCCCAGTTTTCCTGGCAGAAATGCAATGTTAGCAAACTCCAGATTTCAAAGTGTGAGAGAGCATTCACAGTTCACTGTTGCCAGTACTTTGCTCGGTGTTGATCTGTTTCCTCCCTGTACAGTCTCATGACATTACCAGGGCTTGTTTTGCCACAGCTGTCTCTCCACTGCTTTTCCACACACTCCATATTGTAAGGCGCAGCACATCCTCAATACTGATATGGGACACTGATTCTGCTTCCCCAGAAATTCAACCTTTGATGAACATACAATTATGGCCTGGACATCAGCCTGAGCTTACCTTAGCCTACTCTTACACAGTCCATTCTCCTAAAACCTCTTTCATTTCCATTACTAATGTTTTGTCAATTGCTAGATTTCAGCAAACATTACTCCAAAGGTAGGAAGAAACGCAGCACCTTTTGTCCAAGGCTTCAAAACAGCAGCCAAGAGAATGCCAAGAGGAACAAGGAGTTTATTTCTTAAGTAGGAAACACAAAAATTCACAAAACCCCCACCAATCCATGCCATACCAGTTACCTGAAATAAAAGGAAGTACAGAACAGACACAGCTAAGTCAGACCTGCCTTAAGCACCATTTGGTTAAGGCTGACTGAGAACCCCTACAAACAAAGCCTGTCAAGTTCTACAGATGACATTTTGAAGGGCAGTGGAAAACTGTTGCATTTCTTTTGGCTGCAAACAATCCCTCAGACACCACCATAGAATTAAAGCTAGGAATTGATCATCTTTTCATATTTGAACACAATAAAAAAAAGACTTTTCCCTCTGTTAATTGACTAAATTGCTGAGAAATCCTCTGTGTTTTGCACTTGTTAGGGGAAGAAAAAAAAAGGAAAAAAGATCTGGAAATAAATCCTGTCAGTGTTAAGCCTCTTGAAGACAACTAATAAAAAAATCTTTGACTATCCTCATTCTCTTATGCACTTTACACATTTTTGTTGTCAGCAGCAAAGCCTTCTGCCACTCAGTGTTGTGGCTAAACCGTAACTCACTGTATGCCAGGTAAGATGTATGGTCCAAAAGATGCCAAAGTCAGCTCTTGCCACAATCACCTGCAAAATAGTGCAGGATTATTTATTTCTTACTGTTTCATTAATGAGCCTTCTTGGAAGACAACACAGCACGGCCTCCTTTTAACACACTTACTATTAAAACACTTTAGCTCCTGATGTTTCTGAAAGACAGGTTTTCTTCCAAGTACTTGAGATCTTGCAAAAGCAAGGTCAAGGAACAAGGAAGATTTCCTAATAAAATTTAGAACTTCGAAGAAATTCAGGTATTCCACAGTTAGGTGGTTTTGTTTCCCTGTAACACAGAGTGAAGATTTCTCCCAAATAGAGTCATTTGAAAGTAGCTGCAGCTGCAATTCATCAGGAGCTGTCCTTGTCAAACTGGTATCAAGCAGACCTTCAGAAATCAAATGTCAGTCTCAGCTTGGCCCTAACAGCTATGAGCAATGCAAGTTATTCCTTTAACAGGAATTACTCCTCTCTGGGATTAATGTGCATACAAATAGCTTTACCATATACATCCCAACAATCCCATTATGCAAGTGATTAAAACAGACCAGTCTGACAATAAAATGCTTATCACCAGACCTGTCCCACTGGCAGTGCATGCACAAACTCAGAATTCAAGACTCAGTACCAGACCACACATTTGCACCACAGAATCCCAGAATATGCTGATTTGGAAGGGACCCACATGGATCACTGAGTCCAACTCCCAGTAAAAACTAACAGCTGGCACCAGAGCCAGCAGCTGTGCTGCTGATGCCACTGGGTGGGAAGAAGCCACTCCTGGAATCAGACAACAACATGGCCAACATTGCAGACCCTGCCCAGGAGTCTGACCAACATCAGAAAAGCTTCAGCTACCACTTGACTGTGTATTTCAAATCTATATTACTAAGAAAAGCTATAGCTACCACTTGACTGTGTATTTCAAATAGCCATCAGCTAGCCTTACCTGCTTTCATAAACTAATCCTCTGAAAAAGCAGTGGTTCTGAAAACAAGCTACAAAACTACACTTAGTAATTCATACCTCATGAACATTTAGTGTTGAAGTGTTTTTATTGATCACTCTTCTTGTCCCAGAAATAGCAGAAGTTTAACAGCTCCCACGAACAAAAGAAACATTCCCCTTCTCTAAGGGAAATCAGGGAATTAAAAACCAAAAAAGCCAGAAGAAATGCAAAAATTAACTTCATTTTGGGACTCCCAAGCCAATCCATTATAGACTAAAACAGCATTTTATTAAAGGTACATGAACAACTGAGAAAAAAAGAAAACCTTTCTGTATTTACCTACCGTCCTCAAAGACCTGTTCCCCTGAGTCACCCATCCCTCCCACAGATCACCACCATTAAGCGCAGCCTCTTCACACAGCTCTGTGTGCACTGCAGCAATGGTGAGAAGGAATACTTAAATTTTTCCCCCACAGCCTGGAGAGAGCAGGAAGCACAGCAAGAATCCAGAAACTTGTAGGAGCCTATAAGCTTGAGAAAAATCTCAGTGAAGAACTGGTGTTAAAACACTTCCAAATGAGTGGAGGAGAAGCAATCAGCATGGAAACCCCTGGCAGGTGACGAGACACACCTCGCTAAGGGGGCACAGCCGGATACTGAGTGACCCTTTATTTATTGACACACCAACAAAGGTTACAAAGTTAACCCCAGCACATCTGTGAACAATTTTCTCCGTTCCTGTGCTCTGATACTCAGAGTAACACAGTGATGGGATACAAGTAAAACACAGCTCACAGTCAGTGATCGGGCAGCAGCGCAGGGAAATCAGCACCTCTCCCTTCTGCAGCAGTCCTGGCCATCCATACACAGCAAGCCTGAGCTCGGCCCTGCAAGAGAAGAAGGTGGAAAACAGTGAGAACCTCTCTCCTTGGGGCTGCCTCATTTCAAAGCACCAGGAATTGTTACAGACTCCTTCTAACAGGCAGGCACCCAGAGGGACTAAAGGAACATCGTTCTCTTCTCCCTTTCCTGAGCCATGCAAGGTTATCACCATCTCAGTGCCCCACCATGGGCAACCAAAGGAGCAAAAATTCCACTTATAACCAAAACATTGTGGTCAGATCACACAAGCTCATTTTTCTGATTTGAAAACTGCTGGGATCCTACATAAAAGTTAACTTAGGATTTTTTAGACTAATCCAAATACTCTGTTTTAGACACCATTTCTAAGCCAAACTTCTCAACTTCCATTTCAAGACATGCCAGATTTCTAGGGACAGGGGAAAAAAAATAAATCACTTCTCCTCCATTTCCTGAGCTCTGAAGTACTTGCCACCAAGTGATATAGTTCTAGAAATACTGAATATCTCATCCCTTCTAACAGGTATATGATACAGGTGTGAGAAAAGCCATGAGGAGGTAAAACAGCATTTCACCATCATTTCACTATCTTCAAATAGGTCGTGCCCCTACACATGTGGCCATTAAATTAAAGAAACAAAAAAAAATTTCTTTGTTTTTATATATTCTTAGGAAATAAGAAAGATCACTTCAGAATAGCACATGTATGCTACAAAAGTGGTCAAGGGGGTCACACACAAGGCAAATAAAAAAGCTGCACTTTTTGCAGCTGTAAGAAATAATGTTTTAAAACACTATTTCATTTTTGTCTTATGCTTTCTCAATTTCTATGTCTGAGTATGCTTTATAATATATATACCCATACAGTACTACCGATATATGACAGATAACTCAATAAATTTACCTTCATGAGGGATGCATGATGAAATGTGTACTTTATTGACGGATAAAAAAAGTTGGAGGCCACTATTATAGAAAGCAGGAGCTATTTATATTTGCCCTGCCCTTCCTCCTTTTCACCCTAGCGCTGCTTTTCCAGAGGATTGGAATGAATGGCGCCTCGCAAGGCACATGGCCCCAGCGTCAGGGCTTCTTTTTGCCACCTCGAAGTAAGAGGCTCTGTTCCCCAGGAACGAGGAACTGAACGTGGAAACCTGGGCAGAGGTATCAGAAAACCACGCTATAATAAATCACCTGCTTGACAAGGGAACATGCAGTGGACCTACAGAAAGGACAAATAAATACAACTAAGGAGCCATAAAATATCGCTTTGGGGGAACTGTGAAAGACCTATAATGGAGAACACCGAAAGCCAAACACTCAGACCCTCATCTGGTTCTCACCCCTCACCCCCCGTGAGCTCCGGCGGCGCCCCCAGCCCCCCTCATGAGCGGGCCACAGCACCCGCAGCCGCTCGCCGGCTCCTCGCCCGCCGCGGCCGAGGAGGGGCGGAGGGCCCAGGGCCGTCCCTACTGACCTGCCGGCGGCGGCTCCCGCGCAGGGCCGGGGTCACCGGGGGTGGCCGCGTCCCCTCAGCCGGGTCCCCTCAGCCCGCGCAGCCGCCGCGCCTCCCTCACGCGTACGGCCACCTTACAACCCTGCCTGCTCGGATCCCTCCGCTCCCGCCTCAGAGTGGCTCTCTCGTCTCCCCCGGAGGAGCCCCTCGGGAGAAGGCCAGGCCGAGCCAGGAGCACTCCCAGACCAGCGCCCACCGTCCCGCTCCGCTCAGCGGCGCAGCGCCAGGCTGGAGCTCAAACCGCGCAGCCGGACTACTTCGCCACAGCAGGCGAAAGCACACGCTTTTCACCCACAAGCGCGCGCGAACTGACCGAACGCTTTTAAAGGGCCGCGCGCAGTGCACGCGGGGAGTTGTAGTCTTTTAGCGGCGGTTCCCCAGGCCGCCAAGGGCCTCGCACCGCCCAGCGGTAGCGCCACGCCCCCTCTCCGCCCGCAGCCAATGGGCGGGCGAGGGGCGGGGCTCCCCGCCGCGGTGCGCGCGCGGGGGGGCGGTGCGCGGAGTTGGTTGTTGCGCGCGGGCGCGGCGGTCGCAGCCCCGTCCCGGGAGCCGCGTCCTCGGCGGGGCCCGGCGGG
>VRYO01000100.1:17802671-17968939 GCA_009812075.1 Sialia sialis | reverse complement strand
CTGTCCCTGTCCCTGCCAGGTGAGCTGAGCGCTGTCCCTGTCCCTGGCAGGTGAGCTGAGCGCTGTCCCTGGCAGCTCCAGGCTGCTCCCACTTCCTGTGCTGCTGCAGCTCGCCAGGAATGAATCGTGCCCAGGAATCCTGCCCCGGAATCCTGCCCAGCTGCTCTCTCTCGGCCGGGCAGGCGGTGTGTCAGAGCTGACATTCGGGTACGGGCAGCCCATTGAAATGCAAATTCCCCGGCTGTGACGAGGAGCTGGTGCTGCAGAGCACGGACAAGGTTGTGGAGTGCTTTGGTTGAAACACCTGACAGGGAGACTAAAAATGTAACTTTATCTTTCTGCTGTTAACACCTCCAGATGTTTTTAACCTACTTTGAGTACAAAAATAATAATCTGCAGAACATGTTTTGGCTTAGTCGTTGAAGCAAAGTTCAGAGAGAGAATGTCAAGTTATTTGCAGCCGTATGTAGAATTTACTGGCTGTCAGTGGCAGCCAAAAAACACCAGTGAGGGAAATTCCAGTCTCTATGTATGTAAAGTACCATGGATTTTTGGAGGAGGAGATGGAAGCTTTGGATTCTCCATGCTGATACCTGGAGCATGTTCTGGAAGTGCATTACTTGTGACAGGGACCTTTCTGCAGAGCCTTTGGTGGCATTGCCAGCATTCCCACATCCAGGACCAGGAGCTGCACTGGGATTTACTTTGGCCTAAGGCTGAAATAATTCCATTGTTTCACATGGATCAGCACAATAATGGAAAATTTCCATTACTATATAGTTTTAAATCTAGAGTGGAAAAATACAGGCTGCAGACTGGAGTAAGAGTTTCTAGTTGAGTTTGCTGTTTTAAAGCAGGGTAAAGTGGAGCAAGACAGCAGTGTACACTGAGGAGAATGTGACAGCTTTGGAATTTCTGCGACAGCAGTGACAAGGATGAATGACTTGGCTTTACTTGGTAACAATTCTAACTAGTTGTCCAATATTTGAGCTGCAATTTCCATAAATTGTGGTTTAGTGCTGTGGGCTCTGTGTTTTCCAAATCATAAGCAGAAATTATCAGCTGTGTAAGAAATTTTCAGTTTTCCTTTTGCTGGAGATAGATAAGTAGCTGAGGGACTCAAGCAATTTCTTTCCCCACATCTCTTTAAGTGGACTGAATTGATTTGAGATTACCTGATAAATGCAAAATGTGGATAGAGGAGAACTACACAGTGGGTGTAACGCTGAGGTCACCTCCTTTGAATTGAATTTCTTTTGGGACCCCATCAGCTATTACAAAAGTAACTTACCAGTTAACAAAATGGTTTTACCACAAATGTTTTCAGGTTTGTCTGTTCAGATGACAACAAACAACAGGATTTCAGAACCCCTGGGATCCTCATTCATCATGTATCTCCTCCTAGTAATCACATACTGCTGTGCAGGTTGAGGACAAACCCAGTTTTAAACCATACTGCTTAGAGAAGTGTTTTGTAATCATTCTGTAATGGATTTCCTTTTTTAGGTCTTTCATTCTGGGGAAATGGGGAGGAAAAGTATTTTATCCACATGAAGTGCAAAAAAATATAAATGTTACCTGGGAAAAGTATTTTAAAATCTTTCAATCTGTAAACTTTATCCCACATTTTCCTTAAGAGTAACATTTCAGTTAAAAAGCCTTATATATGCTTAAACATAAATGCTGAAAAATGCTCAACTGTCTTAATGCAGTCACTGTTGAATGCAGGAGACATTTTTAGCAAAGTTTTTGAAATGGCAGTAAACAAACGGATAAAAATCATGCCAGGCTAAACACTGTAGGCTTCTAGCAATTCTTGTTTTAGTAACATCTTGTTTGAGATGCCAGTTCAGTGTGGTGCTAAAAACTAAGATCACTGACTTGATAAAGTTAATGCTATTTCAGAAAATACTGCTACTAGCAGAGAATTTGCCAGAGCAACATTATTGGTGTTCAGGCAGATTTGGGTTATTGTATTGTTGGCTAGAGGTTCTGTAGGAAGCTGTTTAGTGTTCACAGTTTGACCTTCCATGTTTTCATAGAACTGATCTCAATCCTAAAATGTTGCCTCTTGGATGCATGCCTGTATTTACACAGGCCTCTCTACAGAGCTCCCCAGAGGAGGAAGACAGTCTGGAATACAGGAGATGTAAATTCTGCATGTATATATTTACATCCAGTCTTCCAGCTCTGAGGGTTTTACTGTCAGAAAAGCCTTCAAACACATATAAAAGACATTTAAATCTTACACTGTGACCATGAACAGATACAGACATCCTTCCACACTGACTTCATGTATGTTCCCTCTTAGCATAAAGTCTCTGTACACATCACAGATGCTCTTATTGTTGTCTCAGCTGCCAAATTTCTTCTCAGTGAGTCTCATTGTTCTGCTTTTGTGCTTGTTGGTGTCCTTTCTGGGGGCTTTTGTGGTGCAGCAAGAAGAAGGAAGAATAGTTTTAAAGCATGTCCTCTTCCCCCAAATTGGCCAGGAAATTCAGAAGCACATGTGTTTGAAGGTGATAGAGACACTTCCAATTTCAGTGTCCTTGGGTAACTGTGAAGTCTTTTAGCACCTTTTTTTCCCCCCTCAGTTCAGCCTTTCTCTCTACCTTGTTTTAGCCCCAAATAGTCTTCTGCAGAGTGCTCTTTTAGCCTGTTAGGCATCTAGTACAATCAAGGATCCCCGCTGTAAAGGCTCAGAATTACATCAGTATTGCCTTAATAAAGTCTGAAGTTTAATGTAAATATATACAAGCTCAGAGAGAATAAATATTGGTCCAGGAGATTTCCACGGGGGAGTAAGTCATATTGTGTAATTGTTTTTCCATTTGCTTTAAACCTTGCTAATTGTCCTTCTGGGCCTTCCTCATCAGGATTGGGTAGTTTTCCTTAAAAACAGGTTGCACAATATTCCCCAGCCGGACACTTTTAAGTCTGTAACTGTATGGTTAAGGAATGTGACTCCTGCCATTTGGAATGATCTTTGGAGGAGATGGTTTATTTAATGACTTTTGTTCTGTAAACTGTAGACATTCTCAGTTTGCAGGAGCAGGGAGACAGCTCCTAGTAAAGATGTAGAGAGTGGGGGGCACATGAAAGCTGCCAGTGTGATCATTTACACATGCTGGGATTGTGCAACAGCTTGTGGTATGTTGTAGTCAGTGGAAGAATTCACTGAACTTGGTGTTAAACACACATCCAACGCAAAAATGCTGACTATTTCAGAGCTTTAGAGATGCAAATTCTATTTTCATACTGTGATTTTTAAACTTTTTTTTAAATTTGGGATATCAGATTATTAGCAACAAGTCTCAAACCTGCTCTGCTGCTAATGAAGCTGTCAGTAACATACCTTCCAATAGAAACAACAAAAAATGGGAAGTGTTATTGCAGGGACAGAGCCAGGTTTAAGGACAGTATTTTTGGCTAGAGAAGATTGCTGGGGAAGCACAGAAAAGGAAGGCGTGTTAGGGCAAAGCTCTCTGTGCTTCTGGATTTTGCCTGGTAAGTGTTTTGTGTGCAGCAAAGGCAGCAGCATCCCAGGGAGAGAAAATGTCAGCAGAAGCAGAGCTGTGTTTCGTTAACCCCGGAACTGTGCCGTTTCCTCATTGGAATCTTGCTCCAAGAACCTGTTGGCAGGTGGGTCGTGCTTCCTTGCAGGTTAACCCACTTATCTTCCCAGAGCAGCAGCAAATCTCTTCCAGAGGTGTTCTGGGTTGTTCAGGTGCATCAGGAGTGTACCTGTTTCCAGCAGCTGGTAGACACTGTTAGCTGCAGCATGCAAAACCTCCTGACAGCATGAAGTGACAGTGCAGAGTGGTTTAGATGGAGATTCCTCAACCTCACTGCAGCTTTAGTGGTGAGTTCTCCCGTGTTCTGCATAATTCTCTGTTGTTCTGCTTGTTGGAGTGTGGGAAGTGTTTGTTTGTTGCTTTCAGAGAGAAGCTGAATCTGGTTCCTTTCTGATGGGTGTTGCCATCAGCATCACAGGGGATTCAGTAAATACATTCTTGACTTACACAACTGCAAATCATACTGGACTGCATCATGTTGGAAACAACAAGAAGTGCTGCATTAAAAAGGTGTCCAGTTCTCACCCCTCATCTTTTTTTTTTTCCACAAGGCTGTAATTTTTCTCTGCAGTACATGAGTGATAACATTGCAGGCTTTTTTCCTGCTGTGTCCTTTGCAAATTAGCTTCATCGCTTATGGTTGTACATTATCTTTGTTTATCAGTGTAAATCAACAGTGCTGTTCCTGAACGATGGAGATAGCAACAGACAGAGCTTTTGAAGCCAAATCTGCAGAGTGAGAAGCAGTGTTGTACAGAAACATGGTGGAAAAGATAACCAGCACAGGTTATCAGGGAGCTGTGCTCAGTGCCCCCAGAGGGGTGATGGAAATGCTGTGGAATAATGGTGTTTTCTAAAATATTCCTGCACAACTGCTGGGGCTGCTGCAAGCTTCATGCATACACTAATAATTCTTAGGAGAAATAACAGTAAACAGGTGATACACCAAGGCAGCAGCATTTAAATAAGTGGGAATTAGATTTAATACATCAAATGTTACATAATTGGGTTTTCCCCCTGGAGTTCAGTTTCTGCAGTTCTTTGCATATTAAATATTGGTCTGTCTACATAGAAAGCTAACTTGGGGTGCTTTCATTAAAAAGTATTTAAACATCCAACCAGAATGAGTTCTGTAGAACACAGAAGGAAATAGGAGTCCATATAATGAATATTGTTGCCTTCAGCAGCAAGCTCTGCTTGCTGAGGGAGTGATAAGTTCAGTCAATTGTCAAAATTGTATTGCATGGAAAACACATTGAGTTTTTTGTGTTCTGCTGACTGAAAGAGTTGGTGTACATTCTCAATCAAGTAATCACAATAGAAGTTGGAAAATATATTGAAAAAATAAGCAACCAGTACTTAGTTGACAACTGCAGTGATTGTGTTGCATGCAAATACCTGTGGATAAAAAATTACTGAACAAGTGAAATAATTGAAAATCAGCATCAGTTTCTAAACCCCAAGGTAAGCTCTGCTTTTGCAAGAGTGATAACACTGCAGAGGAGCACAGTCCCATCCTCAGTCTCTCTGCAGCAGATGGATGTGACTTCTTGGGTTTCTCTTGCTCATAATGGGATGCTAGTCCATTCAAGCTGGTGTTTCAAATTAAATGGGAGCAGTTATAATTTTAAAACTTTTTTTTCCTACTGTGAATGTGAGGCAAGATCTGGGTTGTTTTGTTGGGTTTTTTTGTAATTCTTTTTGGCTTTTACCTGCCGGTTGACAAATGTCTGTAACTTAGGGTATTTTAAAATCCACAGATTTCAGCTACTTATATTACATTGGCTTTGCCACATGGGTCAGTGTTTCTTTTCCATCACTATTTTTCCATGACTTCTTGGAATAATTGTTCTGCAAGCAAGGTAGATGTGTATCAGACATACAAATGTTCCCTGGATGATGCAGGGTAAAATATCTTCCCCAGCTGCATAATCTGCTACAAAGCTCTGAAAAGTGGCAGCCAGAGCACAGCTCAAAGCTGTACACAATGTGCAGATACAGGGAATGTGGTCTCTTCTGCCTCTCTAAGATGTGTTGGAAGAAATATGTTGTTTTGAAAGGGTTTATTCATATTTTTCAGATGAGCAACTCTCTGGAGCTTTGTGCTTTTTATTACATAACATTTAAGATTTGTAAGTTCTGAGCATGACCATAAGTTTTTATTTTGCATTCATAAAGTATTTGCTGCTTGTAGCCATGTAAAAATGGATAGTTTTCCCTTATTCTAGCTCTGTAACTTTGGGAGCCTTAACACTGCAGTGTTTTGAGCAGAAAATATTTTCTTCAATCTTATAGAATTCAAAATCATTAGAATTTGCTCTGTATGAAATGATGACTTCTTGAAGAAACATTGGCATAAACTGTGGAAGCTGTTAGGTTTTGGAACTTGCCTTCAAATTACTCATTTTCTCTGCTTTATTTCTTCTTTCAACTCATAATTAGAGGCTGGTGGACAAAGCAAACTCAGGGCTGAAGGACCTGCTTTGGAATCTGACAAAAAGTCAGTCAGAGAAGAGAATGTCGTTTGGGTGGAGAAAAGAAGTGCCTGAATTGAAGAAACAATTTTAGGTGCTGTGCTTTATTTTGTTGTTTGGCTCTGCAGAGCAGTTGGTTCTGGCATTTCCATGCACCGATTTCTGTGATTTCCTATCTTATAGTTTCATAGGAAAAAGTTACTGACTAATCCACTTTAGTATTTGTGAAAGTTAAGCTATAAAATTTCTGCCACTAGTTCAAGAGGACTTTCTGTAAATATCTTTGGCCATGAATATTTGGACAAATGTGATCACTCTACATTGTTGCTCTGGAATCTTCAGCTTAAGAAGTATTTATCTCAAAATCATTTCTTAGCGTTATTGGGAAAAAAAATACAAATTTTCATTCAAAGAGGAGACATTTTTGTTTTCATCCTGAGAATGGTGTGTGTCTTTGCTCAGATTTATCTGGATGTGGGTATGTATATGAATATCTTACATATATATTTGTTTGATGTGACTGTTAATGGTGCCTTAGGAAATAGTGTTGAATCTTGTAGTCCATTCATGTTTTAGGAAAGTCCATTTTTATCTTCAGAGTAGTACAGTAAGAAGGTAAGGTTGATTTAAAAGCATTTTATTGCCTGGAGAGTATGACTGAAGTGCTCATCTTTGCAGAAATTTGCTGGGACTTTGGTTTCCTGAAGTATTTTTCCTTCAAAGTGCTGCTTGAGGAGACTTTTCATCAGGATCCCAGCTGCCTGTGTGTTGGAAGCAGAGGCAGCAGAGTGAAATGGCTTTTTGAGTCAGTCCTATCAAAACCAGAACTCCCTAATTTACTGATTTTACAAATAAGAGAACTAAAAGCTTGGCTTGGCTGAAGTCAATTATTCTAGTGTTTAAAAGAGGGTCCAGAACACTCTCATGGTCTTACTCACTTTGCTAACCCGGCCTTTTGAGAAGAGCCATGGTAAATATTTATTTAGTTGCCATAATAGAGTATGGGAATGTCTCCTAACCTCAGCAGCGAGGGTGCTGCTTCTAAAAGGTTCAAGTCTTTAGTTAGAATGTTCAAGATTTATGGTTTTACATCACAAATTGTATTTCCAAAGGCTTATCCTGACACTGCTGTATTTTGTTTTTGTAGCTCTGTTGTATTGTCATCTTTCTTGAATAACTTGCTGTCAAAGCACATGCCAGGTCATGTGTTACAGTCAGTTCAGAGCAAGCACACGTTTTACCAGTTAAATATTTCTCTCTGGGAGCTGCAGGAGCTGCCTTGCATATCAGAAGTTTGCAGTCCAACCTGCTGATGAGTATTTGCTTTGCTTATGGCCAAATACTTAGTATGTGATGTGGGAGTCATCTTTGGAATTAATTTCTGTATTGTTCAGCAGTGGGAAAAACTTGGGAACCGGGATGATGCTTGGTTTGTTGCTCAGTTTGCAGATCATTTAATCTAGGTGCTCTTCTCCCATCTAAAAATTGAAATTTTGGATTAAAACAGATTTTTGCTATTTTTAGAGCATGGAAGAGCCTGCCTTGGAACTCCAAGCCAGAGACTGAATAAATACTTGTAAGTCAGGAAGCCTCATTTTTATAGTTTTCCTCGTTGACCTCAGGATCACATTTTCCATCATTTATGACAAGAGAGAAAGTGCTTGCAAAACAATAAAATGCATTCAAGTCTTCTCATATTGTCAGGCCATGACAAAAGCTTAATAAGATGAGAATGATTGGCAGAATGACATGCACCCTCCATTTTTTTAAATCTTCTGTAAAATATACTGAAATTTGAAATGGGGCATAGTGTTCTCAACAAAATGCTGGCAGTGACAAAAACTTTGACAAATGCAAACGTTCTCACTGGTGGGGCTGAATCAATTGGAAAGAGCAACCAAAAAGGCAAAGTGCAAATACTGTTAAGTTGTCTGAAGCATTTAATAGCAATGGTCTGCATTACAATACTTAGTTGCAATTAATCGGTGCTTTCTGTAATTTCTTCTGCACAGCAGTTTTCATGTGTGTGCCACAGTCTTATCTTGAAGCAAGAAAATGAGGCTCTTTCTGAGCTGGCTAATGCTTTATTGCAGAGATTAACAAATAAATCTTCATTGGAGATTTTGAAGTACTGGCTGGTTTTTAGCAGGCTGATTTAGTTCTTGTTTGATTCTAGAATATACAAACTAGGACTGCTGTAATTAAAGCTTGGTGGTAGCTCTTGGCAAGTCCTGAGTTATTTGTGCAGTAGCATTGTACTGAGGACACGATGCATTTTAGGGAGGGGAAATCAGAACAATGTGCTGATTTGCTTGTGTGGGCTAATATGACTCATTTAGAATGAACTCCTTGAAAAGTTTTTTTTTGGGACAAACTGACAGGCTAACCTCAGGTTTCAAATCAGTTTTAATCTGCAAGCCTCCCTTCGATCTGCAAGGCCCAAGCAATTCTCCATGGTTGGGGTCAGCAGTTTACAAACACTGCCTGGACCAATGATCTGTGAAATCAATCTCTGAGTCTTCCTGCTGCTGCCTTTGAACAGTTTCATTGATGGCAAACTAGAAATGACTCAGGCTTTGAGACGTGACTATAAAAATTCTAAAGCTTAAAACACACTGAGGACAAAATGTTGATGCTTGGAAAGTTTGTTTATCCTTGGAATGAGAGAGGATGTTTGGTCCTAACATTTTCTGGAGGTGTGTCACAAGATCCTGAACAGAATTACTTTGGTGATGCGGTGCTATTGCATAAATATATTTGAGACATTTTGCCCACCTTTCAAATGGAAACCGTGGTGTGGATGAGTCAGCTGGCTGGCTGCTTGCATGTCAAAGCTAACATTTTGTGGGTTTCAGATACTTAACAGCTCTTATTCTGTGAATGAATAAGGTGGATTAATTTATATACAGCACTTCCTAGTCAGAGAGAAGTCAGTAGTTTCAAAGCCAGTGAAGCAGTGGTTATAGATGCCACCCAATCTGCTCCTCTTGTTGAAGACAGTTCTTTAAAGCTGAACTGTCATGCTCAATACCTCCCTTAATCAAACATGCTTTCTATTGGTGCTTCAAGCATCTGTGACAACAGGCTTATTGTCCCACCCAGTGCCAAGGGGTGTTCCATATTTAATCATTTTTTTCCAAAACAATTGTTTGAATGAAGGTCCTTGCATTCTGACTCCAGCTAGCATGCTTCACCCTGGCAGTGGATTCAGATATCCCTAATAAGATGAATTCATATCCTCGATTCATCTCTCATCTTTTGCACTTGTGTTTTCTTTATTCTTTCTTTCAGCACAGCATGTATATAAATACTGTATGTTCTGGCTCGTAGGATTCACCTTAGTGTAAGTGAAAACAAAAAGTGTCACGAAAAGCATCGTTCTGTCTGTGTGTGCTGAAAAATTGCTGGAACCTGGGGCAAAATTTGGTTTTGTTGGCTTTTGCCAGAGGAGCTGATGCTTTCAGGTCTGGGGTGCCTCCCAGGGAGCTGAGGCTCTGGAGCTGTGTGTAAGAACAAGAGCAGCTGCTGGAAGTGTCCCAGCACTCGGGCTGTGGCCATACAAGGAGCCCTGGCTTCAGAGCTGCTCCATGTGTGCTAAAGTTCATGGGGCTCTCTGTGTGCTGTCAGCCTCTGCTCTCAGCCCCCAGGTGCTGCAAACATCTCTCAGTATTGTTAGGGTGGCAGAAAGGAAGTGGAAAAGAGGGAAAACAGACTGACTGAATATTTCAGCGCGTCTTTGCCAAATCACATTTTGGGATTCATTTCTATTTTAAATACCACAGTGGCTGCCAAAGCTGGCAAACTGATCCCCTTTGGAAGGGGGAGGAGACTTCATTACTTCTCTGCCAGAGGAGGAACATCACTTCATTTTCCTGTTGCTTTGTTTTTCCTTTTGGAGCAAACAAAGAAATTCTGCGAGAGAAAAGTAGAAAAAGCCATTTTTCAAAGCTTTTCGAGAAATTTTACAAAACAATGGGTTTGATTTACACTTTACATGTGGTTTCCTGTCTTCTCTCACGTCATTTGCATACCTTTAAAACATAGCTTGGTTTAACTGTATTTTATAGGAATGTGTCCTTTCCTCTGCTAGTGCTGGCAGGGGTGTTGTTTCCTTGATTATTTCTATGTGCATATAAGCAAGAAGTGATCAGATTTAATCACCAAACAATTGGCCAGATTTGCATAGAGAAAAACTGATTAGAATCACCCAGAAAACAGGCTGAACATAGAACAAAATCTGTGCTTAAATAACTAAATCCCAGAGTTTAGGAAGATAAGATGACTATACAGCAATAAAAAAAAAGAAAAACCAGAGCCAAAAAATATCTGGGTTTTCTTCCTGCCTTTGTCATGCCTCACTTGTAGCCTTGGAAACTGAGACAAAGAGGTTAAGAAACTTGCTCATTCTTA
Source organism: Sialia sialis (assembly GCA_009812075.1). Classification (NCBI taxonomy): domain Eukaryota; kingdom Metazoa; phylum Chordata; class Aves; order Passeriformes; family Turdidae; genus Sialia; species Sialia sialis. Next base: position 17,958,480 of record VRYO01000100.1, on the reverse strand, counting down.
AAATGGAGATAAGATCCAGTGTATACAGCTTATTTTAGTCTCACTTATTCCTCTGCAAAGTGCTGTGAGTGAGCAGTGCTGGATTTATAACAGCATCTCTCCATACTGTGAAGATGGTTATGAAGCCACGTTTGCTTGTGTTTCCTGTGCATACCTGATCCCGTGTTTGAATCTGCCAGTCTTTGCAGTTATTCCATCCTCTGTCTGGAGGCTGCTGGGTTTTGTGGAACCAAGCAGTTCTGAGCACTTGGGCACATGCAGGTTGGCTCCAGACTTTTCAAACAAACTCCTGTTTTCCCTCTGGGTGGCTAAGCCAGGGATTCAAGATCGTGGGATCCAAAATTGGAAAGAGTTCTTGGCAAATTGATCAACTGTGAAATAGTTACAAGCTCTTATTTTTTAAATCTGAGTGGCACTTTTTAGTTAAAGTCTGTTGCAGGGGCTTTTGTTTTATAGGCTCTCTGGACATTCACATGCTGTTTATATTAATGCAGCTCATTTGTAGGCAGTGCAGACACTTTTAGGAATTGTAAGACTGTGGAGACATTTAATGGCTGAGGATAAATTGCACAGCTGTGGACACTATTTATATTCTCCTGTATAGAAAAGAGTCTGGATCATGAAATAAGCATAGCTCAATGTTGTGAGTTATTTTTCATGTTTTTTTAATCTTGGAGAGGGCTTGCCAGCTCTTGGGTTTGCATGTTAAAAAGTGCTAGCATGTCCATATCCTAAGAAGATAAAGTTAATGCTTTACCCATTAAGAAAACAGATATTGAAGAAAAAAAAAGAGAAGGTAAAATGTTTAAAAATCTTGCTAAGGAATTCTAAAATACAATACAATTTCTGGCCTGAGAGGAGCAGTTCTTAAATATGCAAAGGGAAACCAAATATGATTGAAAATAACCAGAACTTGACAGAAGGCAGAGTGAACAGTAACTCATGCAACAAGCTAATTTACAGGTTAAGGATCTGAAACCTCTGCACAGCATACATCCCTTCCTAAAGAAAGAAATGTCCAAGCCCACAGCTTTCAGTCAAAGAGCAATTTAAAGCAAGTTCCAACTTATTAAAATCTGTAAGGAGAAATAATTATAACTCTAATAATTAGATCTCAGCCAAGGAACACAGAGAGCAAGTTGTTTGTTCCTTGTAGATGTGTTAATGATGGGAATCCTTAGAAGTCAACTTTAAAGGACAAAAGGACAAACACAATTATAGAATGTGTAAAATGGAAATTAGGCACTGAGACAGAAACTGAATTGCTTCAAAGATAAGAAGCTAGGATAAATTAAGAAGTAGTAGATACCATCTTCCAAATACTGGAATCTAATATCTTTGACAATTACTTTGAAAAAAGTTGGCTGAAAGAAACTGCAGACATTGTATAGTTCTGGGCTCCAGTTTTTATATTTTGCACATGGACTGTGGCTAATTTCAAGTTGTCCCCATATTTCATATGTGCAAGATTCCATAAAATGATTCTGCTATGTAAAATACCTCCAAGTTGCTTCTACATCCTCTAGAGATGTAGTTTGCAGCACTGCAGTTTGTTCCCTTTTCTCCCTTAATGCTCCAAAATCCACAGGCTTGTTCTGTCTCAGATTGCTGTCTGTTATGGGAACCAGGGGATAGGGTTAGTGGGTGAATTATGAAGTAATTTGATCAAGGGCTCAGCAGATAGGATCTTTCCTCTCTTTTCTTCCCTTGTAATGTCAACACTGTGGTTTTTAGAAAATAATAACTTGCACGTATGCTCTGAATTTCCAACTTTGGCTCCGGCTTGTCCTAAGCTGTTACCACTTTGTTGAGGTCGATCTGATTTGACAGCTCTTGTCCCTCTAAGAAACTAATTTCCAAATTATGTGTTGTGAAAGTTGGATCAAAAGATAAAGCTTGAACTAATAAGATGAATAAGTTACTGACATCAAAGAGAAAATGGAAGGGGGCAGAGCTGAGAGCATGGAACACTGATGTGTTCCCAAAATGTTTCTTGTGGATGAGTTCTGCTGACCACTGTGTCTCATTGCCACTGCTGTTTCTGAAAATGAGGCAATGTACTTAACCAAAAAATCCCATTTGGTTAACAAAGATTTTTTTCAGAATATTTTGTACATTGATAATTGTATTTTTGATCCTGTCCTGTTCAACACTCTGTTGATGCAGACTGATAAATTCTTTCTAGGTCAAGCTGGGTTCCATGAGGGGCCCATTGTCCCTCACCTGTCAGTCATCCCTCAGTTCAGGTCACTGCCCCTGCTGCCTCCACGGTGCAGGACAGAGCTGCAATACTTGATTTCTGGTACAGAGTGAGGCAGATTTGTTAGAGATTTAAGCACCTTAAATCTAAGCTGTTTCCTTTGCACTGCAGTGCATTCTCCATATCCTTGCTTGGGAGACAGCAGCTTGATAAATCACTCCATCTGACAAGAGCAAGTTTTTACTTCTTGACTGCTACCTTCAGCCTACTCACAAGTGAGGTGGGCTTTTTCCCCATCCTTCAGATGTGTGGTTATGTGGGAAAAGAATATGTGGATGCAGTGGTAAAAGACAGAAGTTGTCAGGCTGAGGGAGCAGCAGCTGGCTGTGCCCCTCTGGGGACAGAACTCTGCTGAGTGACCCTAGGAGGGACCTCTGGGCTCATCCCTGCAGCCCTTTGGGAATGACACTTTCAGGAGAGGTCTCTCTGCCCATTCTCAGATGTGTTTATACATGTGTGTCTCTCTCTTTGCATATTTAGCTTTTTCCATTCTGTACATTTTCGTCCAAGGACGCGTGTTCAGGGAGATCAGGGCAGATTGCTGGCTGGCTCTGCAGCCTGCTGGGGCCCTGCTGTGGAAAACCTGCATCCCCCAGATCCTTCTTGAATTGCACAGTGCTAAGTGATTTGTGATTCCAGACTGAAAAGCCCTACTGCTACTTTAGACTTCTTGAAAGTGAGACAAACTCGTGTTTTTCTTCTTGCTGCCATGTTAGAGAGCAGTGCATGACCTGTGCTGCAAATTCAGCTCGTGACTTCACAGCAGCAGCTCTGGAAGCCTCAGTGTCCTTTCAGGCACAGGTAACTGTGGCAGTGCTTCTGCTTCCTGCCATCACAGAGGAGAGGAGATGCACCAGTGCCACAGTACAAGGTAATTAATTTTCCTTTACATAGCTTTTATTTCTTAAATTGTCAGCATTGCCCTGGTGACTGTGCACAAATACACCACCAGAATAATGCAGCTGTGCTTGTGAGGGGCTGTGTTATCACATTGCAGTCTGGGCAGCTCTGGCATGCAAAACCTTTCATGATGAGCTCCTGTCTCTTGATTTACTTGCTCAGAAGCAGCGAGTGGGAATACTTGTTTCAGACCTGGAGGTTTTTATTGAATGTATAGAAAGTTGCTCACATTGTGAAAAGACTGTAATACCAAGTGTTCAACAACTGGAAGCCTGCACTGAGTGAGAGAATTTAATCAAACTTGGAATTTGCCAGCAAAGACAGGGAAATCACCTCATACTACACTGGTTTCCCAATCTTCAGGAAGTTGGGTGTGATGAAGCACAGTTAAATGCAGACTGCAGCATTTCAAATGCACCCATAGGCTGGGCAGTCAGACTTCTACACTCTGAAAGCTCTTCAGCAAAGGTTTTACAGATCAGTTGGCTTGTAAGAATGACTGACCAGTCTCTCTTTAGGACAAAATAACTTGGATGTGTTTGGGAGAAAAGAAGTTCTCCATAAATTTTTTTTTATAACTTTCTATTAAATTAAGGAAAACAGAAGTATAGTTTTAAAGAGGTTTTTTTTAAATAGAAATTTTAAAAGGAATTTGAATTAAGAAAGGATATCACTAGTTGCATGAAAGTGTAATTGAATACTCATGATACTGCAAAAATCATACTTTCCATGTGCCTACATAAAGCTAAGCATTCTTTTGGTGTCCCTCTTGTTTCTGTTCTGAGATCTGGGGTCAGGGTAAATGAATGACTCTCATGTGTGTCCAAGCTCTTAAGCTCTGTTTTACCCTCTTCCTGTTGTGCAGTCTCTTTTCCCAGGAGTTTGTCAGTCACAATGGAGCAATGCATTTACTCCCTGAACTTGGGTTAGCCAGGACTCTTGGGGTATTTCATGGCTCCTTTCTGGGGTGTGATCATGTACAGTCCATCAGTATTCCTTGGAAGCCCTCATATCCAAGGTAAAAGGCAGATGGAAGAACATATCATGGGGAAAAAAACATTTTTCTCTAGAAGGATTGTGTAGGCGTTTAATACCATCTGAACTTGATGATGTTCACAGGGAAAAATGTAAAAGCTGGGAATGGGATCTATAATTGGATTATTACACTAATATTTGCCATTAGGCTGCCAGACTGGCTAAATCTAGCTCAGGAGCCAAGCCCTTCACCATGGCTTGATAATCCCACTGTGGTGGGTTTCACCTGGGAATGAAAACCCTGCTGGAGTCCAGCCAGCCTTTTTACCTGTGTCTAGAAGTAATAAATTATGTTAGGAGGGAGAAATAGATTAAGAAGAGCTTCAGTGTGTTATAGTCTGAAGAATCCATAAAAGTCAATGTTGCAAGATGGCAGTAAAACTTCCTCACTGCCTTCATGCTGAGCTCCTGCAAGCAGATGCCAAATCCAAGAGGAGGAGGAGGATTGTTTTTATGGCACATGACTGTTGCCATGAGATTCTTGGCTGCATCAGAAAGGTAAGTTTGCTAAATGGCTGTGATCAGCTACCAGTTGAGACATTGAGAAGTGCTGCATTAAAACAGCATTCTGTCAGTTCCTGTGCACCCCTCATCTTTTATCCCAAAGAGCTGTTTGGGTACCCAGAGCTCAGAAGCAAGAAAGCAGAGCCTTCCAAGGCTAGAGCTTGTCATGCTTGGATAAAGCAATTCAGAAGAGCCTAAACACAGCAAATCAACATCTGTGAAATGATGCATGGCTTCACGCTTCTGTAAATTTGAAAAAGTACATATAGATTTCCATTCTTGCATTGCAAAGAGCCCTTGAAGTATGTCAAGTATTTATAGCTTTGGATGTCTCACTTGTACGTGGAGAGTTAATGACTCACACCTTTCCCAAACAATTGAAGTGCTTCCTGAGTAGCAGAAAAAACATTCCCTCCTCTGCTCCACTACTGATTCACATTCTGATTCACATTTGTTTGTTGTATGTGGCAAACACCATTTGACATGTTTATTCCTAGCTCTTAATTACTCTGCAGCAGTACTTTGCTCTTTATAGGTCTTGTTTCCCTTCCCTCTCTCAACTGTAGCATGAAACAGCACCTAAATTAATCCAAAAATAATGGCTCAGTTCTTCCTCCTGTCTTCCCATCTCTTCCCCAGCCACCAGCACCTATGGGCCCTCCACTGAACTCGAGTGAACGTGTGAAAGCAGCAGAGAGTTACTCCAGTGGAGAAAAGAGAGCTTTAGCACTGGGTCTGCAGTTCAGACTGGCTCAGTGATGGGGCTCACAAACACCAGCACACAGGAGGGAGCCACACTGGCACCAGGGACATGGAGAGGGACCTCTGCAATATCTCTGTGTTTAACATGATGGAATTGATTAAACTCTTCATTCTGCTTAGCCATAACTTGTGTTAAAGATTTATGTTGTTTTTTGTCCCTGAAAGAGCTTGTCCTGAGGCATGTGAGAAGGAAATGAAGCTCTGGGCCAGGAGAGAAGGGCATGGCTCTGGGATCCCTCCCTGTGTGATCCTCAGCGGTTACTCACCCCTCACATCAGGGCTGCTTTGGCAGATTCTGGCACAGGCCATTTTAAAGAGCTGCTTGCACCTTCTGTGCTGTCTCTTGCTTAGCACATGTACCTGTGTCCCGGAATGAATCCCAGAAAAAATGGGCATGAGGCAAGTGCTTATTCAGCTGAGCTTGTCTGCCCAGTGAGTTCAGCCTGTGGCCATGCAGAAGGATGTGAGCATCACCAGCAATGAGTTATGTCAGACTTCTTTGTTTCCAGCCCCTTGGCCATATTGCATTCCATCTGCTTAGCACAAATCTGCTGCTCTCATTTGTGCAGGAAACAGCTCCAGAGGAAAGCAGGCCATGGCAACCTTGTGGGCTTGGCACCTGGAGCGGGGAGGTGCCTGTGGAGCAGCAGCAAGATTTGGGAGAGCTGGGTGGGGAGCTGCCAGCGTTCAGAGCTGAGTTTGTCACAAAAGAAAATCTTCATTGCCCATACTCTGCCATTGTGTACATTTCTGATGCTTTCTGGAGGTAAAGCCAGTAACTGGTTGTTGAGAAATGCAATGAAATGTTTATGGGCCAAACACAGCCTGTAGGATGTGGTTAAAAATCAAGTTATTTGTAGGGCTTGTGCCTTGTGAGGCAGCATGCTTTGAGCTTGCAGTCCTGTGCACTGTTGGGAAGGCTGGCTGTGCTTTGCAGAAGAATCTCTCCAAGAGGCTCCTCTTTCCATGAGCTGTTACTCAATCACCCTCCGTTCTCCTCATTCCTCTGCCCTTTATCCTTCTGCCTGCTTTTCTTCTTCTCTTACATACTTGGTAGCATTTATATTTCCCTCACTGTATCTCTGCTGTTTAAATGTACCAGTGGTATTTGTTCTTCTCCCAGTCCCAAACAACACAGATTTCCTTCCCTGTTTGATAATTTTTGCTGTTGACTGATTATCTTGCTGTGTTATTTCTGCTACATTCATTGCACAAGTTAAATATTTTAACAGGTAATCAGTGCTATAGAGGGTTTAGCAAAAACACTGGTAGGAAACCAGCAATTGTCCTCTGCCCAAATAAACTAATATATTAACCCAAAGTTTCCCCTCCACATCCCACACAAATGTCTATCTTTGCACACAAATAAAAACATTCGAAATGTTATGAGATTCCTGTGGGTTCTTTAAATGAAATGACCTTTTCTTGCTATCCCAGGTTTTAAAAAAATAATCACTGGAAATCCAAAATGCTTTGCCTGAGCTATTCTCTGATTAGACCACACAGATTGCAGTTTGTTGTGAGGACAGGGCAGGGTTGTGCTGTAACTGAGTTTTTTAGGGAAATCTGGAGTGAAGGCATCCACAAGCAGAAGCATTAGGAGAATCACAACTGGAAGCTTTCTTTCTGTCATCCTTCTCTGCAGCATTTGAAAAAGAAATTGAACTAATAGCCCTCATACCTCAAAACTGAGCCTTCAGGGAGCCATTATGTTCACTCCTCTTTGCACAGAGGATAAATTTATTTTATAATCAAGTGTTGTTAATGCACAGAAGAACATCTGCTTTTTAATGCTGGAAAATGAGCAGAATTTGTCTTCTGAGGATATTGCAAGTGGTGCTGCAGTTCTGGAAAAATCATTTTTTGTTCAGGTTTTAGGAGTTTAAAATAATTGAAAATTTTAGGAGGTTTGTCTGAATTAGGAGCACAACAGAAGGGATTTATTTTTAGAAACTTAGAAAGCTGCTTCTTGGGTACCTTTGACTTGTTCTCCTCTGCTGTCCACAAAAAAAAAAAAAAGAGTGAAACATGTTAAGCTGTAATGCCTGCCTTGAATACCACTCTTCCTTCCAGGTTGCACTGTCCATCAGATGTTTTTGATTCTTTTTGTAGCCTTGATAATGGCTGATTTTAACAAGTGAGGCTGTAACTTGTTGCAGTATTGCTTGGTCTTGCATTATTAATGAGAAGCAGAATAAAAAGCCTGTCTGCTTTACCACCAGGTTCTCATAAAAGGAGTTTTGTCTCCAGAACATTTTGGCAGGATTATTTAGTGATTTCATTCTGATGTGTCAAACACATTTACTTATTAACAGATAAATTTGGCTGGGATTGCAAATATTTGTTTATGTAATGTATTGCAGCAGTTGTATTTTGGTAACTTGTTATTCTTTTTCTTCCCTTCTTTGGTTCTTAGACATAAATAGAAATGGGTTGTCCTTTATGCATGTGTTGAGAAATTCAGTTTCCAGCCTCCAGGTGCTAAATTGTCCTTTTCCAGCAGGTTCAGCTTAACTAATATGGGAGATGGACTTAGTGAATCTCCAATAACTCAGTCCAAGCTCAGAGCCACAGCAATACATTCCAGTCTGGAATCCCATGTCTGGAAGTGCCTGCATCCTTTTTGTGAGAGGCTCAGGGAAAAAGGGACAAAATCTCTGCCCAAAAGTTTCTTTAGGGACCAGCTGCTGGTTTTTGGATTTTGTTCAGAGAACTAAGCAAACTGGATCTTCAAAAATGAAAGCCAGCTATTAATGTGGATTCAAGAGACAAGCTGTTGCCAGTCTAAGGAAATTACTTCCATTTTTTAGTCAGGGTGAAAGAAACCTCAAAACAAAGCTGAAGTGACCAGTTTAAAACAGTGTGAGCATTTTTTCTTGTTACTTTTACTCTGTGTGGGTAGGAGGGAGGAATTAATGAGGTCATTCTGCCTGAACTTTTTGGTTATGTGACCTGCCAATTAGCCAATTATTTTTCTACAGATTGATTATATTCTAAATAAGGTGGTGATTAAAAACATACCCCAACTTCTTGTGAAATCTCAGACTAATTCTTGCAAGAAATGTGACCTTGAAGCAAACTGCCTAATGAACTTGATGGTGTTTGATAGCCACATGCCAAATGCAGATAAATATTTCATAGTTATGGATCAGTTCTCCAATCCATTCTGCAGTAATGGAGCTGCTATCTGCTCAGCTGGAGCTTTTATGCTGCTGATTATCCTTTGGGGACTTAGAGGAAAATGGAAGCACTTGAGGTCAGTGGAAAATTTTCAGTGTCAGGGTAGAAAGATTAGATTTATGGTGGAAATACAAGTCTGGTCATGTTTGGAAAAGGTGGAGAAATGTTTTTAAGTGAAAAGTGTCCGTTTTATGCCCAAAACAATTCACAGAAGTCCATTAATTATCCTGAGCTACTTTACACTGTTTTTCCCTTTTTTTCTCCAAAATTGAAATACGTTTTGTTGAACCTGTTAACTTTGGATTCTTTTGTGTGCTGGTATCACTTTGTACAAGCACAACACTGCAAAAAAAACCTGTGGAATATCTAATTTCCTTGAGAAAATGTCTTTACTCCTCTCAGTTTAGGGCAGAAGACAAATTCTTGGAAAGCTGGGTTTTTGTTAACCATCTCTGAATAGAGGAGAGAGCTGAGTGTCCAATACACTTTCCTTGTGGTTCCTCTTTTTCTGTCCCATCCCCTTGTCACACCCAGTGTATCCCTCAGTGCCCTTTTGGTCACCTCTACCAAGGACAGAATTTGAACTGTCAAGCCTTCCTCAGCAGTCTTTTATGGTATTTTTGTCCCCTAAAAATGTGCAGATTTTAAGATACAGTAGTTTTAACACTCCTTTAATTTGGCTGGCAGTTTTTAAGGGAGGGCACGTAGCAATAAACTTCATTTTCTTAGAACACCAGAATGGACATGCAATTTATAGGAAATTACTCCAGTGGAATAAGTGTTGGAGTTTATTGAGAGTGTTATTATATCATGCCCAACTCAAGTTTTTACCCAAGAATTGCCACAATTCTGGAAGAGCATTTCTCTAAATGTGTCTCCAGGATCAACAATAACTTACAAAAAAATAAAATTGCAATGACCTGATAGGAAATTAGAGTTGCCTCTTGTATACAATCTTGAACTGAAGTAATGTGAAAAGCAAGAAGCTGAAGTTTTCTTGTATGGGGGATTAGTTTCCAGGCAGTTTAGGGAGCACATCTATCAGGCTGATTACACAACCCACAGCAGTTTCATCAGCTCCAGCTGCCAGAGGAGTGCAGGGATAGACCCTTCGACCAAAAGTGCAGATTTTTATCTTCTTACACAGACTGTAAATCCCTACCTTAAGAAGTGTTTTGTTAACGTGCAGATGGGCTCAGAGTGGCTCATCTGCTTCCTTACACTTTAAAGAGAAAAACAAATCTCCAGAAGCTTTGCTTTAAATGAACTTGTGTAGGGAGTAATCGATTGTCCTGTGAGTAAACTTACTACTGAATAAATGTGGATGTTTTGGAGCAGAATACCCTACAAACCTCTTGTACCGTAGCAAAGTAAAAAGGGCACTTCTTCATAAAGTCTGGTACACTGCTGTATTCACACTGCATCAGTTTTGCCCAGTTTTTTGCTTCAGATTAGAAGTTTGAGGCAGATGTATAGACTTGTAAGATGCTGGAATCAGAGGTGTCAGTGTGACAGAGTGGTGGATTAAAATGTGGTTTTGTTTTCAAGCCTCTTTTTTTTTTGTTTAACCTAAAATGATGATACCTTAAGATCTAGTCTGTCATTCCAAATCCTTCACTTCCATTTCAGTTGATTTTGCAGGTTCCTTTTGGAGGATGTATCTTGGAGGGCATGGGGAGGGAGGTGACGAGATGATGGTGATAGTGGCACCACTCCAAGAGCTGTGAGCTGTTTCCTGCTTTGTAAATTTTTAGGACCAGTTTTTAAAAATTGCATTGGGTTTCTGTTCCTGTTTCCTTAGGAAGGCACTGCTTAGGCTGGACTGGCACAGAGTGCTTTTGGCTCAGCTCTTTTCCCTGCTTGGCATTTCCTCGTGCCAAGGCGTGCTCCAGGCTCAGCATTCACTCCCTGCATGGAATAACTGAGCTGATAAAGGCGCTGAGCACTTGCTGCAGCAGGCAGGGGCAGGGCTGGGTGCTGATTGCTGAGTGCCTGATAAAAAAAATGTTTGAGAGATTATGTGCCTTTGTTTCTCAATTCCTTACTTCTTATTCCGTGTTTAATGAACTTGTCTGATTTCCATGTGTGAAATGCTGTCTTGTCCTGCTGAATGTCGGTCTGGTTTTCACTGGGGACCACTGCAAAGACGTTTCTAAAATGTTTAGCTTACAACAGGTAATTAATCTTCTCTTAGTAATACTGTTTGTGTTCTCCAGCCCCTTTGAGAAAAGGTATCATACTCATGGGTCTTGAGTGGATGATAAAGCAGTGATAATGAATAGTTTGCTTTTATGGACCTAATTGAGAAATAAATTTTGCCCTCTGACATCCAGTACATTTTTCCCTGTAGTAGTTGCTGTTCAAGATGATTTATTTTTTCCTTGCCTGAGATAGACTTTTGGTGAAAAGTGCCTTGTGGACCATGCCCATGTACAAGCTGCATTGCCATCAGCTGCCATCCTCCTCATCCAGCCAGTCACACTTGAGGGAGCTCATTTGAGAAAAATATCCAATGCAGAGGCTCTCCAGCCTGTGCTCAGCTTGGAGCTTGAACACAGTAATTACACACATTTTTAGCCTCTAGTGAGCATCTGCACTAGGAAAGGAACAGATCAAAACTGAAGAGAGCAGGCAAATGGAACCTGAGCATCCTTCTTAGGTAAAATCCTTTGGAAATGTACATATTGCAGCAATGATCATTTAGGGGAGTGTTTGAGCACTGATAGTTTGAACCCTTGGGAGAGCTGCTCAGGGCTGTGCAGGAAGCTGGGAATGCACTGTGCTTTTCCTCCCTCCAAAAACACCAGGCCAGAATTTCCCTGGGAGCCTGTGCAGATTTCATATCCACAGAGAAATAAGTGAGTGCTGCATGGAGGGATGGGGATTTCAGCTAAGCATTAGTAGCTTATTAAAAATCTCCTGTGCAGAGGGTAGTTTTGTGTTTCAGGAAGGTATTTAGGTTGTTGGCTGCTGCAGTGCTCCTTGTTCTTACCATGAAAGTCCAAAGAAAATGATGCTGAGTTGTGACAGTGTAGCTCAGGTTTTTTTTTTTGAGGATGCCCTGCTTAAGGGAATATTCATAGGGCTTAATAATGTATTATTCAGCTTTAAGGTTTATTTGTGGAGATTTGAATTCAGGAAATGGCATTGTTATGCAAGAACTGGAGCAGCTAAAAGGAAAGGAGATTAATATGCCAAGATTTGGAAAGGGAAGCTGTGGTTGGAAGATTATGTTAGCTCAGGCACTGATTTTCATATTTAACTATGAAACTTTCTCCAAAACTTATTTTTCTTCAGAGCTGAAGTGGGATTCAGGATCAAAAATATGTTACTGATGCATAGAAGATGAAGATGTTTCTAATCTTTGTGCAGAAGTTTTCCCACTGATTCAGGAGATCTGGGCATGCTTCACTGTTGGCATGTCTTTCCAGGGACTCATTAAAATGAATGCACAAGTAGCATCAGATAATTCTTATTCAACTATGTTATTAACAAAATGGAAAGTTGGAGTGATTAAGCCATGAAACTGTAACTATCCCTTGGGAACAGCTCAACAATTGTGCTTCAGAATGTTTCCTATTTGAATTCAGGGCTTACTTCAACAGAGGAGAGACTGGCATTTGCAGAGGAGTTTACATTGTTATGTTAAAATTGAGAATTTAACATTAGAATTTTTTTATGAAGTTGGTGAACTGTAACTGCAAATCATAAAAACTCTAAAATTTCCAAGTTCTGTAGGGTCTCAAGCCATAAAAGTTACCATGCAAAATTCCAGTATAAAAAATTTGGTATCTCACATACCACTTTCTCTTACCACTGAGAAAAGCAAAGCATTGCAGCTTCGATGTTATGTTAGTTTTTCATGGGGAGGGAAAATGTCTTTGAACAGAGGAATAAAGGAGTAAGATTAGAGAAAATTAATATATAGCATGAAGTAACTCAAGATCCTCAGGGAATGCATACCTTGTCCTGTTAAAAAAAATAAATGAAATCTCTGCAGTTGCAGAAAGGAAAATAAAGCTGGTCAATAACTTAATGAAGTATTTAATAAAAAGTTAGTACTGAAAGCTCCTGACCTGAAGGCCAGTGAAAGAGTGAATTGTCCATGTTATCTTTCTCACCTGTCTAAAGGAAAACCTGGGGCTCTTCAGGCAGAACTTCTGTCCTGTATTTATTGTGTCACCTTGCAAGCTCATGTGTCCCTGCTGGAGCTTTCAGGAGAAGAAATGTGCAGTGGGAACCTGGACTGAAGTGGGGGATTGTGGCACCCTGAGCTGGGCAGGTCCTGGAGGGGCTGAAATGCTCTGTGATTTATCTCAGCAGCTCCCAAACACCAGAGCTGTCAAGCTGAGCATTTGTGTGTGGTCTGCAGGCAAAACCTTCTGAGCTGGAATGAATGAGAAAGTTGTTCTAAAACTTTTAGTGCCTGAGGAAGAGGAGTGTGTGTGAAAAGTAAGGCTCCAAGTGCAGAAATCCCTGCTAAGCAGTGTGCAGGCTGGGCAGGGCCAGGTGAGACACTCTGCTGGTGCATAATTACATGCATTCTCAAGAAGTACACATGGGATGTGCATTTCCTGACTGCATTCACCACAAAATCCCTGGTGTTTATGGCCCATCACTGTGTTAGGAAATGCCTCACAGGACTGTGTTGCCTTAAGATTTTCAATTCAAAACTTTATAATGGGATGTGCAAATAGAATTTACTGAGGGCTGAGACTTTGAGGTGGAAACATCAAAACTTTGGAAAATACTGGTTTTAAAAATTCTAGAGGATATTCACATGTGCAAATATGAATTTCTAAAGTGTTGACATAGATAATCTCTCAACTTGCAGGTAGCGGGTCTTTTAAGATCTGTGACAAAAAACAAATGGAGAAAGGCAGCACATCTTAGTACCCAAATTAAAAAAAAAAAAAAAAAAAATTAATGGGCTAAACCTTTGGTAATTGTCATTCCAGGAAAAGCATCAATAATTTTCACTTGCTGAAGCTTCTCTGCCATTAAAGAATAGTTTTTGGTTTGCTGCTGTTCCTCCTTTAGAAGTGTTTGTTGCTTTTGGCAGGTGAGAAAGCTCAGGATGGTTTGGTTATTTTGGAGGAGCTGGAGCTGTTTGAGAAGATGGGAATTTCTGTTTAGAATGGAAAACTGATCCTAATGGTCTCTTTGGAGACAGAATGGTCTTTCAAAAATTCTTTTACTTCTGGATATTAGAAGAGCACTTTTCTGTGGAAGAAAGGCACATTGGGACTGAAATGTGGCACCTCTGAACGTGTGTCCAGATAAATGACACCAGTTACTGGTTTTAATTTTGATTTAAAGTTCCCTTAGATGTCTTCCTGTTCGCCATGGCAGTGTTATTCTGGCAGCACTTGCTTTTCTTACAGTACTTATACTTCATCCACAGTTCAGCCTCACTCTGTGCCCATCTCAGGGGTGTCAAGGGTGAGTGCTGCCCCAGCTGAGCTGTCAGGAATTCTCTCAGGAGACTGCCCCAGTCCCCCTGCACATCATCCAGAGCTGGAGCTTTCCCTTCTAAAACAGGGATAATGTTTATTTAGCCAGATCTGTGAGGGTCAAGGAGTGCTGTTTATAGGCTGTGACATTGTGTTGGTCTGACAAGTTGATACACACAAATTTTTTATATTGCTGTATTTACGTTTTTATGTATAATGAACTTGATGTAACCTCATGAAAGCCAGAAGGAAAAACTGTATTTATTAAAATGCCACATTTTGTTTTCCTTCCATGAACGTATGCTGCTAATATTTAATCTTCAGCAAGTCCCAGATCATGCACTGAAATAATAATTTTGCCCTACCAGATCACCTTTCTTCTAAGATGGGGATTTTTTTTATTGCCTGGCATAAGCATTAAGGATACAGTCTACTTGCAAAAGAAAGTTTAAAAAGATACCACCTTTTCCTTCATCTTTGAATCCTGTTTCAAAGGGATATGCGATATGAAACCTCAGTAGAACTCTCCTTAAGGGAAGATGACCATTATGGAATGTACAGTTATCCATTCCTTGTTTTTATTAATTCATTGTTCTTCTCTTTTACTTTAAGTGCTGTTTTTTCTCCTTGTAGTCCCAAAATGTCATCAAACAATTGAACACTGCCCATGGCACTGTGGAAAATCCTTCAGGGAAGGTGTTGGTGTGGAGAGGGAGAGCTTTGGGAAAGAACAAGTGTCAGATTTGGCTTTGACAAGCAGCACAGGGCTGTGCTTCCCTGCTTGGAATGGAAACTGCTGTGAGGAAAGGGGCATTTTATAAAAAGGAAATTGTAATTAGGGAAATTCCTGGTGTTTTAGTAAAATGTCCTTTTTGAAGGAATGGGATAGGCAGGGGCTTTAAGCACATGTGGTTTTTAAGGGTTTTTAGCCTGTATCATGTAGCAGTTCTGCGTGTTGATTCTGTAGGTGGAGAGTTCACTGGAGAGGGAAGGGAAGGGAAGGGAAGGGAAGGGAAGGGAAGGGAAGGGAAGGGAAGGGAAGGGAAGGGAAGGGAAGGGAAGGGAAGGGAAGGGAAGGTACAGCAGCTCATACACAACGTCTGGAAAAAATCCCTGCTCAGAACCCACATGACCCGTGTAAATGGAGTGAGAAACAAGCTGGAGCACCTAAAGCCTCCCAGCTTCTGCTGCTACCCCTGCTTGCAGAGCCAGGGAAGAGCACAGGACCCCTCCTTTCCCGTTCAGCCAGCTCCTCCAGCATTTACATTATCTCCTTGAGAGCACTTCAAAGCAGGCACAGGAATATGGCAACTGATGTGGGATCTGATACAGGAGGAGATGGAGCTGGAGAGCTTCTCTCTGGAGGCAAACCCTCGTGGCTGCTGGGTGTTTGTGGAGAGAGAAGAGCAGTTTTATAGCAGTAAGGTGTGCGTTTGTAGCAGGAGACTCCACGAAATCCAAGCCATTTGTGTTAGGGTTGTTTCTGTTGGTTTTCAGCCATGAACTGCAGATCTGGCTGTCACAAACTGCATCATCATAATTCCCTCCCACACACTCCTCGCAGTCCCTGCGACAAATGCCTGCTGGGAATATGGATCACCTGCTTGGCCAGGTACAGAGCTGAGTGTTCAGTCTCAGGACAAGACCCTGGGCTGGCTTTTCCCTGCTCCTGGCTCTGTGTTGTGCTGCCAAAATGAGTGTTTGATGTTGGATGTGAATTCTGTCCCTGGGCACACCTGACATTTGTAGAGGGCTGGTATTTATTCTATGCAGAACCAGACTAGACTGGTTTTGTCTATTTAAAATAGCAAATTCAAAAGATTTTTAGCATTTGCCATATTGAATAATTTTCAGCAGTGCAAGTTTCTTAAGGTTCCTGATGTTGTGTCTCTAATAATACAGGCTTTTAGAGATGGATGGTTCTTCGGCTGCCAGGTAATTCCACAGAAGAACATTTGGAGAGTATTTATTGACTGATACATCCTAATGGCTTCTGAAACACTTTATCTTGGCTTGGTCTGGAAATCTGAGTAGATATCACATTATTTTTGTTTGTCTTTTGGGATAAGGTTAATGAGTCTTGTAAATTATTAAAGGCTGTGCTCTCATCTTCCAGGCCTGATTTCTCTGGATAGGTGCTGTGTGCTAGAACTGCTCATTAGCAGGTGGACTGATGGCTGCCTGGATGTGTTATTGATGATTTAGTGAGAATTTTCCCCGTCTGGAAAAGGGTGGTAGGCTGATAGAAACACTTTGCATAGAAAGGCGGTGTTAAATAGTTGACACTCAGTGCATTTATTTCTGAAGGTGTGTTTGGCCTCATGCCATGGGTACCCAGCATGAAAAGTTCTCCTGGGAAGCAGATGGAATCCTGTCTTGCAGCTCTCTTGCTGTTCTTACAGACCCATGGGATTTTCGTTATAACTTTGATATAATCTGGAGTATATTCTTGTAAAAGCAATACAGTTTTATTTAGCGTGTCTTCACAAATATATTGCCATTTCTGCTACTGTTTTACCACTCAAAATGGGCTGTTAAACAAAGCTAAAGCAATGAAGCAGAAAAGATTCCTGGAGTTGAGTGTGGCTACTGTGGTATCCTACCTATTATCAAAACCAGCTTCCAAGTGTTAGTGGCAGCCATCAGGCAGGGAAAAGGGCATTATCCTGCCTGAACTCATAATCCTTGAAGTTTGAATCTGCTCTTAAAGATCTAGTGAGACAGAATTTCATTGCTATGTATCCCATTAAGAGAATATATTACCAGTATGTGTAGGATAACTTTTCTGCTAATGTACAGGTTTAAGATGTTTTAGGGACATCAATCAATACCTTAAAATGAAACCCAAAGCTCAGAATGCCCATTTCCTTTAAGACATGGCTCGTTCAGGATGATTAATGTCTCTTAGTGGTACACCTCCACTTAGGCCTGTCTAAATCTGGATTGCCACAACTTTATCTTGTGCCATGTCCTCCATCACTCCCACTCCCTGTGGCTCCTGGTGGTGGCACTGGTTTCCAGCTTGGTCACATCCTGCATCTGCTTTCTGTGGGATCAGGCAAGCACAGGAAGGGGCAGAGGCCAGTGACAAGGGCAAGGCAGTGCCAGCCCAGATTTAGATTGATTTAAAGGCTTGTAGATCCACACTCTTTTGAAGCACTGCTTGTTTGGAATATATTTTCTTCAAGTTTCCACTGAGCCTGGAGGTTTCTAGTTGAAAAGGATTTTAGATTAAGTAGAGAATTTGCAAAACAATAGGAGAGAGAAAAATGGCAGCGTGAGTCATGAGCATGGGACCTTCCCCCAGTGTCTGCTCAGAACCCTGAGATCCCCAGGATTAGCTCACAGAAGAGCTGTACTTTCCAGCATGCAATCACCACTGTGGCCATTGTGCTTTCAGTTTGCTGGAATAAAGGAAACAGATTAGTCATCAGAATTTAGGGTTAGCATCAAACTGGATAGTTCATGACCACTGTTTCTGGACAGGACTGCTTAGGTGGTGTGCTAAATGCTGCTATTTATTCCATGTTTTTTGGTTTGATGTGCTGGCAAAGTGGCTGTAAGTGTCTGATGGATGTGGGGCACTGGGGTCAGTCTGTCTCAGTGATAAATGTGTATTTATCATTGTGCAGCTCAGCAGTCAGACGTGTTCTGCAAAGCTGCCACATTGCCATCATGTCCAAATGTCTCACTGGAGTGCCTTTCATGTCGAACTTTGGATGAGACTGTGAAGGGTTTCTGTCTGGATTTATTGCTAGATATTTCCTAAGCCTAAGTGACTCGTACCTGTGGGCTGTGGCCACAGCCTTTTTGAGAAGCAGGGAATTATGGAAATGTTTGGCTGCTGAGCTTATGGGCATTTGAGGACTCAGAAGGGCTTCCTTACAGCCTGGCAGTCCCATCACCCTTCCTGGGACTGCAGAAACGCTTCCCTTTGTGGGCTGCTGCTGTGGAACAGCCTGGATGGGGCAATGCCAGGATGGTGCTCAGCACTGCTGTCACTCAGCCAGCATTTGGGCATCCCTCAGAACATTCTTGCAAACACTAAAGTGTATTGTCTCCAAAATACTCAATTCCACACCCATCCCTATCTTCCAAAGCCACTTTTTATTGTAAATGAAGGCATTTTCTTGGATTCTGGTGGTTAGCCAAGTTGATATTTCTTTGCAGGGATTTTTGGAATAATACCATTCAATAATGGCAGTATTGACAAAAGAGATATTTCTTTCTGTACATTTGGGAGGATAATGTGGCCAAACTTGGAATTACAAAGCCTAGAAATGGTTTTGGGCATTCAGGAGTAAATCATTAGTTTGGGCACCTTTGTATGGCACTGTTCTAAAGACTGGTATCAAATAATATGTTTGCATTGGCACAGTGAAATGTGTTTAAATTTTTCATGGAACTTAGAATTTGTGTGACTTGTGGGAATGATTAAAAGATATCATTTCAAGATTTAACCCTTTAAATGCTGCAACTCTGAATCTGCTCCCTACTTGTTGCTAAATCCCTCCCTCTTCTTTAGTTTAATATCACTCTCTCCCATCTCTTAATGTTTCTGTGGCTTATCTCAGGTGCAGAGCAGAAAGGAAATTAAAGTTGGGATTGCATCTGTGGTGGCACAGCAGCCCAGTAAAGCTTGACTTTGTTTTTTTTTCCTGGTCATTCCTTTCCCCTCCGCGCTGTCTCCCTTGCCATGCCAGTACATGTTGATGAACCCTACCAGGGAAGTGATTCAGCTGGAGAGGGAAAATCCTGCCAAAAAGAACAGCTGCCAGCATAACCCATGTGGTCTTGGGTGGTTGGGCTGGCATGGGAACAAACAGCTGGGGGACAAAAGGTAGGAATTGTTTAAGTTTTTTCTGCTGCTGAAAAAGTTATAATGGAGCCACAGCCTAAAATTTAAGGTTTTGCCTAAAAGTAAGTGATATGTAAATGGGACACGCACAACATAAGAGACAACAAACACCATCTGGGTCTCTGTGTTGCTTTAGCCCAGGTCAGGTCCTTACCAAGATAAATCAAATCAAAGCATACTCATATGAGTGATGCTGCTGAGGTCAGGCAAACCACTTGATTGCTGAAGTTCCATGCAATGAGGTTTTTCTGGTGCAGTTTTTGGGAGCCAGGTTTGCAGCTGCAGCCTCTTTGAGGAGCACTGTAGAAAGTGGAAGTGGAACTGCAGGTGTTGGTCCCTGGTGCCCTCTGAGCAGCCTCTGACCCAGCAGCAGCTTCCATGTCCATGTGCACATTGCTCTCTTGACTCAGCCCTGGGTCTGCCAGGGCAAATGAGGAAGACAAGGATTGCTCATGGATCAGATGCTCCACTTGGTTTTCCCTTTGGTTTTGTCTAGTGGAGAGCAGCCTTGCAGCAGGCATTGTTGGGGTGTGTGCACCACTGTGTGCCTTGTACAGAGATCCACTTAGAGCATCCTCAGAGTCTGGAAGGACATGATCCAGTGCAGATCTTGCTGCTGCTGGGGACTTCCTGAGCCTTCTTCCTCTTCTTCCTCCCCTTCCTCCCCACCCAAGCGGTGCTGCCACCTCAGGTGTGTGCAGCCCATTTCATGCAGGAATTTAGGATCAGGCCCTGGCCAAGGCAGAGTTCCTGCTGGATGGGCGTGGAAGAGGAAGCAGGATGGGTGTGACTGCAGCAGGGGCAGGGAAAGGAGTGAATCCTGCCTTTCATCTGGCAGGGCAGCCTGGTGTGATTTCACTCAGTGCTGCAGGTGGTGAGATAAGGAGCCATCCCTGCTGGGTACTCACACCTTCAGTGCTCTGTGTCAGCCCAAAAGCACAGGCTGCAGCACTACCTGAGCTTGTGCACAGCTCAGAATTCCAAAAGGAAAAACGACACTCCCTTAGCTTACAAACCCACAGCTTAAGGGCACCTTGCTAAAAGGAGGACCCTGATGCATGTCGTGGGTGCTTTTGCTGCTTAATTTTTGTGGTGAATCATGAACCTCTAGTTGCAGTGCAACTTCTGAAACTCACAAATAAGCATTTGCCCTGAGCAGTGAGCAGCCACTGATGCTTTGCTAGGTGGCTTTGTCACAGTGCTCCAAAGGTGGTTTTTTAGGGAAGCATATTGTGATAGCATTGGCCATCATGCTGCTCTCATCTGCCTCTTCTCTATTGTACTTACAAGAAAAAATGTTAAACTTTATTACTCTCCAACCGTTTTCCATTCTCTTCTGTTCCGTTGGTTTCCTACAAGAGATTCTCAAACTGCTGTCAGCAAAAATACATTTCTCTACAGCTTCTTACTGAGCAGCTTCTGTTTGGAGTTGGAGTGTGTGTGGCAGCCTGTGTGGAAGCACAGGACCTTGTTAGATCACTTCAAATCCAGGCTTTAGGAAGCAATCGTGTGCAGGTCATGCTCCCTCTCAGCCCTCTGGCATGGAGGGAAGTGCTGACAAGTGTGATGCTTTCATTCACAGAGCTGTCTGGTACAGGGCAAAACTTCAGTCCAAAATGCATATGCAGAATTGTAACTCCTAAGTACTGCCTTCCTCAAAGAGCAGGGAACAATCAGTTTGATTCCCTTACATGAGGGAAATCACCTCAAAATTTCTTAAATTATAAAGAGCATTAACTTTGGTATACATTTCTAAATATTTTTACTTGTTATACAGCTACTTTCACACTCATACATGCTTTTCTGTCCCGAGAAAGTTTGTACAAATTCTGTATGGAAAGAGGTCTGAACCTAAAAGGGAATAAAGGCAATGACTCTCTGAGCTTCACTTGGGCTCCCAGGATGCTAATGCTTGTGTCAGAGGAGATAAAGTGAAGGGAGGCTGCACGAAACCCATCAGAGCTGTTAAGCTGTAGCAATGCAAAGCTGCTGGTATTTTAAATAATGGTTAAAATAAATTCCTGTCGGTTAGTGCTGGACTATTTGAAATTCTCCTAGGTTTAAATAAAAAGAGAGAAGGAATTTTAACCAGCTCATTTGATAGAAAAATGACCTGCAGATGGGGTTTGAGAGAATAATAGGCAGCAGATTACAGTGGGGAAATCACAGCAGAGCATCAGACTTTGATGGGTTTATGCAGAGTGGGCAGTGGGGAGATGGGAAGAATTCCCCCTGCAAACCAGCACAGCACTCATTTCATTTCCACTGCCTGTAGCTCTTCCTGGCAGCATTGAGTTTGTGAAGTCAAATATGCTGAAAAATTTTAAAATATCACAAGTGTTATGTGATGTGCAAATATCAGTGAGTTTTCTCTGTTTATGTGCCTATCTTCAAGTAGAGTCATATGTGGAAAACTTTGTGTTTCTTCCAGTCTTGAGCTGCTACGATGGAGGGCAAATACCCTTCCCTAGTTCCCAATGTCCTGAAATGTATTTAGTAAATATTAGATTTGATCAGCACTTAAGGTCATGTACTGAAAATACAAACACAGTTGGGTTCTTTTCCTTCAAACCATCATAACTCTGCCAAATTAGAAGGATTTTACAAAGAAGGCAAAATTTTAAACCTGACAAAATTCAATTCTAAAGTGAATTTCTAAGCAGGAAAGCTCTTATTTACATACATAGAACAGCACTGGAATATCTTTTTTCCTTCCCTCTGTCTTGGTGTAACTTAACAACAAAAAAAAATGAGATTGCTGTGGCAGACTACAAAAATTTACATATTCTCAGGAATGACACCTGCAGGGATTTTTTTGTTAAATAATGGAAGGCAACATTTTCAATGCAATTCATGAGCATTTAGGAGCACATTTGTGATCTGAAAAAAAAGACTGTAAAATTCCTGTGTGGGCTTCTGCAGCCCAGGGATGCAATAGCATGGGAAGTTGCCCTTACCTGACCTCAGCTGGGTTCACTGGGAATCCTTTAGTCAGGAAATGTTGCCAGGAGCTGTTTGCTGCTCTGCCCCCCTGTCCTGCTCCAGTGTCCATGTACAGCCAGGTGAGAAGGTGAGAAAAGCAGCTTTACCTGTAAGAGCAGCTCCAAGGTGCCTCTGTGGGAGCTGAGGGGAGCCCGACTTGGTTGCTAGATCAGTGCTGCTCCAGTGTTTCAGCAATATTTGGTACTTTTGGAAGTGAGTGGTAAAGATCCCAGTTGGCTTTTAATACTGGAAAAGAAAAGTTGAGTTCCAGGTATTACTCCTACAACATTAAAAGTGTATGATGACCAGTAATTTATTTTTCAGCCTTCTTTACCATCACCCACCGTCCAGTTCTTTGCCAATCTTTCACTGCCTTTATTTCTATTCTTTCAACATATTCATACAATTAGAATACAGAGGCTCATTAGTGTCTGCCTCTAGCATGGTGCCCCTTTCTAGATGAGCTAGGAAGTTACAAACTGCAATGAAATGCTCATTTGAAGGGGAAACAGAGCACACTGAAATTATTTCAGCTCTGTAAAGCATGAAGGCACAGAAAAATAAGCTCATTTCTACTACAAATCTTATCCTTTGTTCCCTATTTCATATCTTTTAATAATGCTTGAACAGTTCTGCTTGCAAACATGTACAATCACAGTGAGCCTTCTTTTTATTTCCTATGTTTTTTCCCAAAATAAATTTTCTCTACCTTCAAACACGCTTCTTTGTTCTCACTGCTCTAGAATTCTTTCATCCTCTTCTCAAAAGCTTCTGAATATGACACACAGTCTCACTTGAAAAGAATGCAGAAGAGGAATGCAGGGTGGGGAGCTGGAGGTATGGAGCAGCACAGGACACTTCCACTGCAAGACAGCCTGAGGGGGCCTGTAAAAGAAATCACAAATCATTATGGCATAGGAAAAAGTAAATAGAGGTGATAAGGGAACCGAGTCTCTTATCTGTTTTCTTTTTTATTTTTCCTGACAAGAACCTGGCAGCTCAAAACAAACGCACAAGGCTGAGAAGCTGTGGAATGTCCTTCCACAGGATGTTGTGGATATGGGATTGTAAATGGGTTCAAAAGGTAATTGGACAAATTTATGAAGGAAAATTCCATGCAAGAATATGAAATCCAGAGAAGTAAGACAGTTCTTTCCCGGGAAGTCTCTAAGCTGCAAATGGAGGGCGTTGTTTGGAGTTTGGAGAAGCTGGTGCTGTTGGTGCCTCCATGCTCTGGAGACACTGGATTTGGGGCTGAGCTGCCAGGCTGCTGCCATCCTGTAACCACTTTTGTCCTCCCTGGGGCTCTCCTTGGGGTATTCCTGATCCTTCTGATCTCCTCAGCATCTTTGATATTTGGCAGCTTGGCTAAATCTCCAGTTTGTTACCTCTGTTGTTTCAAATGTCAGCAGCTGCATCGCATCCTCCAAGTCCATAATTTATCCTGCACAGATGGAGCATTTCTGCTTTTCCATGGCACTCGATTCCTCTGCCCTTAAATTTGTGTCTAGGACTAAAATGTTTGAAAAAGTAACTTGCTGCTTCAGCCTTTGGAATTTGGAAAGCCAGTTTGGAATTTTATTCTGAACAAACATATGAATTCATTTTGCAGAGGAGCATTACAGAGATTGCTCTGTAGCTTTGGTTCTTGAGATTCCTTTGTAGCTGTGGTACTGAAGTATTACACTGAGGTGTAATTACACAGAGGTGCTTCAGCACTCTGAACCGTGTTCCTTTGGCCCTGTGCTCTGCACCAGCCTGGCAAATCCTGCCTGTTCACCAGCAGTTCTTCCTTGTGATCCAGGATTCCCCCTGACTGCTGAGTGCTGTTTCTCCTTTGTGTATTCCCTGTTTGCCAGCTGTTGGTTTTCAGCTGTGGATGTTCTCAAGTGTCACCATTTGCATTACTCTTCTGATAGCCCTCTACTACCCTCTTTCAATTCTGCCTCATTTTTCTTCAACTGCACGTTTCAAAGAACCACGTTTCTCTGGCAAGTGAGTTTAGAATTAAAGCTTCTCAGTCTCCCTTTCCATACAATACATATCAATGCAAGTGCATAACTCTTACATTGATCTTGATCCCAAATTACAGTTTTTGGGATTTTTTAAGTAAATGCCCTGCCCTTGTAGAAGTGAGGCTGCAGCAAGCTCTCCTGTGTGTCTGACAAGCCAGAACCAGAGCAATACTTGCAGTGTTGTCCTCTGTCCTTGCCTGTTTCCCATTGCTCAGCACCAATTGTTTCCAGTTGCAGCTGTTTTATTCAGCTGCCAAAACCACTAATGCCCAACCTGTCTCCAGTAAGAGAGAGTTTGAAGAAATAATCTCCCTTTTCCTCAGTGATTTGAAAGATGCCAGTGCTTTGGGTTATGATGTAGTTTGCCTGGTGCAGTGGGTAAGTGCTTGGTGCTGAGCACTGCAGTGCTATGTATGCAGCTCAGGCAAGAGAATTTCACATAACTGGGGAAAAAATCTGGAACCACTCAACACTTGCTGAATTTTGTGCTATTTAAATGCATACACTGTATCTTAATACTTCAGAAATATTAAGTGCTACTTGAAGTTCCCTATTACAACTCTAGTTGTTTTCCATCAGTATTTTTAAACTGCAGTCAGAGCAAGGGAAAATGCTTTAAGTGCTTGAGGGAGAGAAATAGCCCAGGAAGGAATCCCAGAGCTTCTTTCCCATGCCCTGAGGCCTGTGCAGGGAGCACTGCTGTCACCCAGTGCTGTTTGCCTGAAGGAGCTTTTCAGCAAATAGTCCTGGTTTTGTTAAACTTGTCAGTGTTGGCTCAGGTTTTATATTCAGCATGGTACCTTCTGACTTGTCTTAAACTCTGCTTATTCCTGGCCCTTTCACTGAGCCCATGTTCCATCCCTGACCTTCTCTCTCACCTTCACTTGTTGCCCTTTTTTTGCCTTCTGGCTATTCCAACCAATTCAGTTCACTTTCTGATGTAGTTTCTTTAGATTTACATACTATATGAGTGCCTTTCTCATTGCAAGGTCAAATGGTACTTCACTGAGAAGTCAAAATGTGTGGATTGGCTCTTGTCACAAGCTTAATTTAACTATCATTTATGTTCCTGGAAGTATTCCATTTTTGATCCATTTCATTTATCTTAATACCTGCTTTTAAGCAAAACTTTGACAAATGACAGCAATATGGGAAGATATTTTAGCCTAGTCTTTTGAAAATCACTTTCCTAATATGTGAATTCTCGTCCAGACCAGACTTAAAATAATAGCGTTCCAAAATGTCAAACCTGATAAAACTATTAAAAGAAGAGCAGGAACTTTGACTAATGGCCCATGTATATAGCTTAACATTTAAGCAAAGATTGCATTTGTGACTTGAGCGATGAGAAGAATTCAGCTGGAGCATTTCTCCCCAGCTTCCTGCTGCAGTGAGTTTTCTTTGTCTGGCTGGAGCTGTGGGAAGAGCTCGGTGCCACACATCTCTGGAATTTTCCAGCTGTGTCTGGGATGCTGTTCCTGCTCTGGTGTGGCCACGAGCCCTCTGGGCTCCAGTTTGGGTTCAAGCTGAGTTGGCTTCCTGGGCTAAATCCTTGTGTTTTGGGAGGGGTGGTGTTTGCCAAGCCAGGGGAAGGGCAGGATCAGTCTGGCAGAGCCATGGAGGTCATTGCTCCTAATTGAGGTACAGAACTCAGGATCAGGAGCTGGATGCTCTGCCCAAGCCCAGGAAAGGAGCTGTGGGTGCCCCTGAGTTCCAGGGGTGCAGGAACCAACCCCCTGCCCAAATTCTGTGCCCAGAGATTGCTGCAGGGGTGCCATTCATCCAGCTGGCTTTATCCTGGGGCTCCTGTGGCAGAATTCTGCTGCTGGGGACTCTGGATTTGCTGTGTGATGGCATGGAGCTGCTCAGCAGGCTCTCAGCAGCCTCTGCTCTCCTGTGTGCCACTGGCTCCTCTAACCCCAGCTCAGTGAGATTTGCTGATAACCTCTGTACTGCATCCAGGGCTCTTCCTGTGGGGGGAATATTTGAGGCTGGCAGCCACAGTTTTCATGTTAGAATTGTTTGGATGCAGGCCTGGACTTGGAGCAGGAAATCCACTGCCATTTCATAGCTTTATTTGTTGAATGGAAACCAGGGAATTGGCATCACGTATTCAAGAGCAAGAAAAATGCCATTAACAGCAGGGTGTAATTTTTTTTATGGTCTCAAACCTTCTTTTGTTTGCAATTTTAGCTTAATATATTCATGATACCTTGAAACAGGGATATGCATTGAGATGGGGGTTTGAAATTGCTTTTGTGGTTGTTTCTGGCTTATATAAATGTATATATTCTGTAATGAACAAAAGTGGCTGGAGAAGAGGAAGAGATCATTCATCAAAATGTTTTGGGTTTTTTTGCAATACATTGGAGGGGAGGGAAGAAAGAGCTTGTTCCCTCAGACTTTGGTTTTGTTCAGCTTTCTTGCTTTCACAAGATGTCTTATTTTTACCAAAATTTCTAATAAGCCACCTGAATGAAGCATGTGCTAACGAAAATAATGTTAAGTCTTTCAATAAAAATCTCTCCTGCTAGTTCATCACAGAAGCTCAAACTCTGTGGTTATTCCATTATTTCTCCTGAGAGACTCCAGGACACTTTTTCAGGAGCAGATCTACTTTTTTATACTATTCATTGAAATATATGCATTTCTTTAAATATTTTCAGGTCTACATTTAAAATTTTTTAATTGCATATAAAATTTATAAAGTCAGATTATGATAGTGCTGTTTCCAGTGTTTCTGAAAATACTTTTAAACTCTGCCTTGCATGATCTGTCAACTCAAATTATTACATTTGCATCTTTTTTTTCTAGAGCCTGAGCAATTAAAACCACTTAAATTGTGTTTTATGATAAATTTCAAGGGAGAAGATAAGCCACTTTGTTCATGGCAATTTTGAAATCCTACTTAATACTGCTATTTAAACCTAAAGATGTTCTATTAGGATTGAAAGGAAAGTGTGGGAAGAAAATGGCAAATCCCTGTGCAGAAGCCTTGTCAGCGTGCTTGGGAAACTTGAGATGGTCTTGTTTAGTTAAACAAGGAATTAGGAATTAGGAAGGCGTGGGCTGGAGGATGTGTAAAACAGAATCAGAAAGGTCAGGGGAGATGGGAACAGGGCTGGGGTGGGACTGAGAGGCAGCTCAGTGCACACCTGGACAAAGTCATTTCCAGCAGATTGGAAATTGTTCAGTCCATGTCACAGATTCCTCAAATTTACACATATACAAACAGTGTTTGGTGGCAGTTAATGCTGTCTGTACTTACTGGTTACCTTTAAAACAGCAGCAACATAAGAAAGAAAGGAAATGTTTGGATTAATCTAAGCAGGAAAGTAGGAGCGGTGTTCCTCGAGGATTTTGTGTTCATACTTGATGTGAATTTGCTTTATTAAAAATGTTTTATGAGAAGATTTGGAGAAATCTGGAAGAGAATTCTGTTAATCCCCAAAAGTGAAGGTTGTGCCATTCTCCTGCAGCGAGGTGAATGCTTCTGCAGGAGCAATCTGGAGAAGAAAAACATCCAACCCAGTTAAAGGCCCAGGATTTGTGCCATTTTTCAGCAGTGCTGCCATGCCCTGTCCCATCAGCAGGGACAGCCTGGTGACACCAGGACCATCTGTACACTCCAGGGAACAAAGATCCCAGAGAAACATGGGAACTTCAGCACCAGGCTGATGGAGGAGGTTGCACACCATGTTCCAGTCAAAAACCTGAAATATTTGTATCATGTTTAGGGAAAATAATTCCAACTCTGCTACCTCACTTCAACATTCCTCCTTCCCTTAGCACTCCCCTTGCTTACCTTTTGCCAAGAGCTGCTGTAAGAGAATATTTCTGTGCATTTCTCTTGTTTAGTGGTGAGCCTGAAACTCTTCTGCATTGGCAACTTGCAGAACTTCAGTAAATTGTGGCTTTGGGCAGATAAATCAAGTTGGTAAAACTTTTCTTGATCCCCAAAACCCTCACTTATCTCCCCATTAAAAAAAACCAAATATATATATATTCCAGCTTCCATTCTTCTCCTTCAATCTGTAAAGAACAGCGTATGATGTGGTTTCTGCATTGATTTTCAAGATAATTTTTAGCCTGTCAAAGACCTTCTGTCTCAACAACTTTGAAACAAAGATTTTTTTTGAATAGACGAGAGAGTGCAGCTGCCAGATGAACCAACACAAGGAACTGGAAGGGGAGGATCTTGCAGATGGTTCTAATAAAACTGGGCAAACAGCAAGCAGAGGCGGGGGAGAGTGAGCTGAAATGCAGATTGCATTCCCAGTGCAAGTTTTGGGGTTTTTCTGGGAGAGAAAGTTGCACAAAGAGTTGTTTGAGGCTTTGGGACTGGGGGCAGTTCATTGTTGCTCTCAGTTTTCCTTCTCCCTGTGTCCATGCTGTCACCTGAGCCCTCCTCTGGAAAGCCACACTCAGCTGCTCACAGAGCCTTTGTGAATGTGAAATACCAATAAAAGTCTAGGTTTGCAGGAGCTGTTGAGAGAAGGAATTGTGCTGCTTGGAGCACAGAGCAGTGAAAATTGAGCTGAGGTTTGTGTTGCTTCATTGTTCCTGCCTGCTATCCCACATCCAAAATGGCATTTTGGCCAAGCCTCGATGAGCCCTGTTTGAAATTTGTGCTACATGATTCATTCATAAGGATGGAGGATGACTAGTAGTAATTTCTGTCTTCTCTGCTAATTTTCTCCTCTTCTTAGATGGTATTGGGCCTGTAATATTAGGCCAACAATTAATGAATAAAAATTGGAGTGGAGAGATGCAGCTGAGAGTCTGGACAGCCTCTGATGGTCTCAAATCCCATCATGACTTCCTAACATTTATAATTTAGGGCTCTTTGGTGGCTCTTCGGGCCAGGAAAACTTATTGACACCTCGTTTCCAAAGCCAAAACAATGAAATCTTTATTTTTTCTTCCTCTTGCTAATCTTTCCCTTCTCCAATGAAAGGAAGAGTGTTTGAGAGCACACAGGCTTTCAGGCAGCCCCTGGGGATGTGTCTTCATCTTGCTGTGTCAAAAGCTTTTCAAATCAGTAGTTGGGGAGTAGCAAATCCTTCAAACGCATGAGTAACAGATACTTGTTTTATTTAAGAGTCCTTAAGCATGAGCAAGTCATTAAGCACTTCCTTTCTCCCCATGAATCAGTTCTATTTTAAACAGTCATCATGTATTTAATATTTTTTAGAAGTAGCAGAAGTTTTGACTTCTAAACTTTGTTGGAGTCTCTTGTGTACCTCTGTGAATTTGTATTAAAAACACATCTGTCAAGGGCTGCACATTCCCTGCACTGCTGCAGTCCCTTTTTTATCTCCTTCAAGAGTGGATATATTCTGTGTGCAGCATTTCTTTGTCAAGGAGACAGGTTGGAAGTGATGAAGTTATTGCTGTGAAAGCAGAGCACATCTCTCATTGCCTGCTCAGTGGCTGGGTGATGCCACCTCCAAGTGCCACCACCTGAGTGGCCTCTCAGGAGCTCTGCAGCAGCCCCCAAAAATGTCCAGGGCTGGCAATTCCTGGGCACAGTGTGTTTGTTCTGTGCCAGGTGATCCCTGCAGCCCCCTGGGCACAGCTGGGAGCACTGAGGGCTATGGAATTGCACTGGAGGGGATCCCAAGGTGTCGTGGAATGCTTTGGGTGTGGGTGTTGACCCTGTGATGTTGTCATGCTTTGCTGAGTCAGTCCATTTGGACAGAATCTGCTTCCCCTCTCTTTACTGTATCATGCAAAAAGGATAACAAACATAAATATTTATAATTAGTGTTTTTGCAGGGGTTTGTGTCCAAGATACAACATGCTGAGACATTAAACAGAACAAGTGTTGCCAGAATCATACCAGCTTGGCAAATGTGACAGCCAGCTGAAGGCCAGGATGAGGTTTTATGATGAAATCAGGCCATGCACTGAATTTTAGCATCACCAGTTGTTCCCAGCTCAGGAAGAGTTCACTGACAATCAGCATGAATAGGAAAAGCCTTTCCCAAATGATGCTTTATTTCCTTGTGGATTTGCTTCTGGTTTTGCCTCCTCTCAGGGTCAGCAGCCCTAATTCAGCTGAGGGGTTGGAAGCAGCCTTGCTGTTCCTGATCTTTTACCCTGCTCCTGATCCCTTTACCCCAGCTGGCACTCAGGCTGGGGAGCTGCTGAGAGCCCGATGTTTGCAGGGATGGTTTGTGATTCATTTGTGGAGCATCCCTGCCCTTTGTGCTCCAGGACAGAGGAGTCACAGCAGCTCTCTTCATCCAGAGCTTCTCCTGCTCCAGCCTCTGCAGAAAGCCAAGGGACAATGGAGAGGGGCTCATCTTCAGCTTCATTTACTGCAGATTGTGAATTGCCTCTTTGGAGCAGCAGTAAAAGGATTGCACATCATCTTCATCAATTAGCTTCAAACGCTTCAGATTAATCTCTAGTACCAAAGTGAATATGGAGTGGCTTGAGTCCTTTCTTTGTGAGTGGTAGATTGTGGTTTTTAAGTGCCTGTGCTGCTTGTGAGCACAATGACAACTGCATGTGTGATCTCTGTGCCACCTGTTGCCTTAGCTACCATTTAATGTGCAGTATGCTGATGGTGGAGATCAAATGTTTTCTGTGGCACCTATAAAACACCTCAGTGAGTCTCAGAAGCCACAGGAACGCTGGATTTATATCCAGCTGTGGCAGTGAATCTTTGCTATCTCCAGCTGTGCCAGAGCTGTTGGAGTGCAGCTCCACAAGCCAAGGCAAAGGGCAAGGAGAGCCCTTTGTAGTGCTGGGCAAAGCATGCAGAATTTTAGGACAGAAGTACAAACACTTGCATGCAGCTCAAATTTAAAAAGCATGTAACTGTTGATATTTTATGGTGTAGACACAGCTCTGGCAATGTTTCCTGGTTTGGTGTTCCCTGAAGGGACATGCCCAGAGGTCCCCACAATTTGGGAACAAGTCCTACAGGCTGGTGGACACCAAGGAGGAGAAATCCATCTCCCCTCCTCCCCTGGCCAGCTGCTTGAACTGCAGCATCCTGCCTGAATCCACAAAGTTCTCAGTCTCTTGTTCTTTTAGCCAGGAAGAAAGACATTTTGGAAGGGGTTAAAATTTTACACAAACACATCTCCCTATGCAAAATTATCTTTCAGTGCAGTCATTCCATGCCATGAAGTGTTGGCTAAGTTTTCTTCAGGGCTATTTTCTCTGTTTTAAAGAACTTGATAATATGCAAAGAAAAATTTTGCTACTGTGTGAAGTTCTCAAAACTAGGAAGGATTGTGGTTCCATCAACATTGCTTCTGGAGGCTTTGCAGGGCTCAGTTCTCATTCCTTTTTTTCTCCTGCATCCTATTGCTGGCTAATCCTGTCTGTGAAAGCAAATTGGTTGGGTTAGGAGAAGATTCAGTCTTCTCCATCCAGAGTAAGCTTTTGACTCATCTCTAATATCTCTGTTTAGACAATGAGCCACAAGTTGAAGGCTGATTTAGTGGCTCTTCCCCTACCTGCCTTCAATGGAGAGTATTCACCCTGCTCATTAAGTCCATTTTCAAGCACTAATTTATGTTTTCTCTTAGCATGGTTCTAATTCATCTCACTTCTTGCTGCTCACCTGCAGAGGATTTCAGAGTCTTCTTTTCCAATCCCCTAAAAAGTCTTTTTGTGTTGATAATGTTGTCAAGGTTCAGCTGCTCAGCCTGTGCCCTCACCAGGCTGTGCTTGCTTTGCACAGAAGTTTAAGTGCTTTGCTCCTTGTTTTATGTGGCTTCCTTATACAAATAATTTGTGTTTGCTTTCTTTCTGCCAACTTTGTCACCCACAAACGTGTTCATGCTTGAAGTCACAAGAAGCAGAACACCAGAAGAGGGGAAAAAACCAACCCCAAAAACAAAACCCCAAAAGAACTGGACAGTGCTGTCTCCTTGAACAGCTCCCAAGAGCTCTGCTCCTTCATTCTCCCTGTGGTTCTAGAGGTTGTTCCTCAGCCTGTGCCTCCAACCCCTCCTCATTGCAAAGCTGCATTGGCTCTTGGGCAGGGAAATTAAAGCAGCAGTGTGCTCCTGGGGAATGGAAAAGAAATGGGAACATCAAGGACTAAAGTCTGGGGTGCCACACAGGCAGAATTCTGGAGAGAATTCAAGTGTCTTTTTACACAGCTCCTGTTGTATGTCAGATAGCAGGAGGTCACTCAAGGAAAATTTACAATAAAGCAGATTTGAAATTTGTTTGAAATAATCTTCTTGTCTGTCTTTCACAGAAAATGTTGCTGCCCTGACCAGGAGTCATGAAGAGAAGGGGGTGAAGCGAATTTGTCTGGAGAAGTCAGAAATTTTCAGCAGGATTTATTACCTGTGGCT
The DNA here is from genome assembly GCA_009812075.1 of Sialia sialis. NCBI lineage: Eukaryota > Metazoa > Chordata > Aves > Passeriformes > Turdidae > Sialia > Sialia sialis. Next base: position 17,926,204 of record VRYO01000100.1, on the reverse strand, counting down.
GCAGGAGGTTTTGCCAAGCCAGCCATTGACATAAGAATGGATTCAGTGCCTCAGACTTAAGTGGTAACTCATTTTTCTGTCTCATTTTTCTTATTTCCAATGCAGTACTGTAGGATAATTTGGATAATAGATGGCGTTTTACTACTAACAGAGTTTGAAGAGAGAAATCTTACAAGAGCCAAACATGTGATTTTGTGAGCTGCATTTATTAGCAAAATGTTGGAATTGTAGTATCTGGTGCTTTGTTCAGTAGTTGAAATCTCTTCCTGTGGGTTCATGCCATGTTTCCATAATTGAAAAACAAAAAGATTTTGCTGTTTCTCCATTATTGTCTTCCTACCCCAAGCCCAGCAAACTGCAGTTTGGAACAGGCTGTAGAAGCAGCTCTATCCCTGGTTTTTGTTATATTTTAAGTACTTTGTGTGACTCCTGAAATTTGTGGAAAGACACACTTACATGGCACACTAAGAAGTTTATTCTTTTCTGCTCATGTTCAGTATTTCCTCAAAAATATTTTTCAATTTTCTTCTTTTCTCTTCTTATTTGCTTATCTTTTTTCTCTGCCATTCATAGATGGGTATTAAATATCTGAAATACTTCTATGCCTGTCTTCCTCAGGTCAGTTTACTAGTCAGGAGTACAAAACTGCTATTGTTTAAAGTAAAATTGGGAGCAGAAAGACCCCTCAGCTCTGCTCTGCTGTCCCATTTGGGGCTCTGTGCCTCTGTAACAATGGAGAACTGGCCACTAAAAAGAGCAGCTTTAACAAGGGTAGAGGGAATTACCACATCTTTAACACCACACCAAGATGATGCTTCCATGTCTTTAGAGGCAAGAGAGTGAGCAGAGGGGTTTGTGCTCTCCTCAAATCTCCCTAAACCCCAGCACAATTGAATCTGCCTTAGTTTGAAGACTGTAATGTAACTGCATCTATCAAAAATGACATCTCACCACCCTTCTTTCATTTGTCATGAATAAAACAAAGGAAATCTGTTATGTGCTGTGGTTTTGTTTGAAATGCTTTTTTCTTATTCTACCTTCAGTTTTTTAGAGGGAGAGTGAACAGATCTGACAGTAGTTCTATGTGTGTGATGGTAGCAAAATTAGACCTGCATTTTTGAACTTCACAAATATACCTGTTCTTATTTACCAGTCCAGGGGAGGTATTCATCCCACCCTTCTGTTACAGGCTGTGTTAGAACTTCAGTGGGAGAACAGTCAGTGCCCCAGAAGGATTCTGTCCTAACTTCTGTGAGGTTAAGGGTGGGATTTCAGAAAATGGTCAGCACTAATGCAGCAGTTCTGTCTGAAGTCCACACTGAGGCTCCTTGTGAGAGCAGTGTCAGGCCAGAAGCCTCCCAGCCAGGAGCTGAGAGCTCAGCCAATGCATCAGGTGCTCAGGAGGCTGCCAGCTTCTTCTCCCCCTGAGTTCCCATCTTCAGGAGTTGTCTGGTTTGTTGCCAGAGGCATTTCTATACTGTGTCAGTGTCTTCTGCTGCATTGGCAGGAAGGGAGGGCTTGGAGATTCCATCTGTCTGCAGTGGTGACAAATGAAGCTCAAAAAGAGCTTAAAAGAAAAGTGTTTTTCTTCTTTCAAGTTTCCAGATTTACTGTGCTTTTCTCTGTTGTTCCCTTAGCCCTGCAGTCCTTTCTCTTTGAAGGTGTGCACAGATCCTTGGATCTGATTCACTCACATGTCTAATGAGAACAAGAAGAAGACAGTTCTAGCTCTCATGTCTGTTTTTGCAAGAGTTTTGGAGCTGGAGCACTTTGGTGGGATGTTTGGTTTCTGCAGGGCACTTCAGAGCCAGAAATACGAGCAGCACAAGTTACAAAGCAGTCCTAGTCCAACTCCTGCCCATTCTTACTGAGGAAAATGCAGCCCCTCAGCTCATCTGTTTGCAGGTCAGGAGAGAATACAAACAGGTTGTAACCACATTGTTAGAGGAGGCTTTTCTAGCAAACTGGAAGGTGATGTTTTGTCTGTCCCCTTGTACATCCCTGCCTGACAGAGCAACTTCATTGTGCAGCCAGCCTTTGACAAACCAGCACTAGCTGTAAATCTGCTGGGGACAAGGACTTCAGCTGAGGAAGTAGGTTCCCATAATTGTTTCTGCATTCAGATTACTGTTATTTAGCTGATAAAAGTGACAATCAGAGGCCCAGGAAGAGGGAGAACAATGCTATGGGATAGATTCCTCTGCTGGCACAGGAAGAGGTGTTTGTAGCTGAGAGAGCTGCTGGGTGGGAAGAGGCAGGGGTTGCTGCTCTGGGCAGACAGATGTCCTTCCTGCTGGAGATGCTCTGCAGAGGCCTAGGTGGGAGCTGATTGAGTGCACATATTCCTTCTGACTCTGAGAACAGCTGGAGGATGTTGCCTGGGAGGTGCTCTTGGCTCGGGGATTTTAAATGGGAGGGTTTTCTCTCAGCTTGAGAACACATTTTTTCCGCTTGACTCACTGGCTGAAATCTGAATGAGTGATAAAACTTCTAAAAGTAATGTTGAATTGGTCGGAATAATAAAAAGTGCATTTATCACCAGGAAGGAAGAGCAAAATAAGGGGAAAGATTCAATGAAGAGGAAGTCACCACCTCCCCAGTAACAATGGGAGGCTGTGGGCAGCTCACACACCTCAGCCTGCCTGGCTGTGCAGGCACACAGAGAGCTGCCATCAGAGGATGCTTCTGAAACCCCTCCCAGGCTCCTGTCACCCACACAGGACCCACACACAGGCTCTGTCCCCCACAGGACCCACACACATTCCATGGGAAGCTTTCCCTTGGAAAGGCTGCACCAGGAACGTGTTTGCAGAGATTCCCCCCCATACAGAGCACGAGGCTGTGTGTGCATGAAAGGAGACTGCCCACTGACTCCTGCAGAACCCCTTTTCTTCCAGGAACAACAGCAGCCTTTGTTGCTTCTCTTTGGCTTGGCACACAGAACAAGGAAGGAGCAGAAAATGCTGGCCCTGAAGAGGAGCCTGTTGAGATCGATGTGAGCTGGAGATGCAGTGAGGTATCTGCAGGGGCTACTGGCTTAGATGGATTTGTAGGATAATAACCATAATAAAATTCTTCTAATGATCCTACATTTCTGCAGTGCACTTTTTTTGTGCATTCCTGAGCAGTTTTGCAGGCTCCACGTGCTGAATCGGTTTCTGAAGCACTGGGCACAGACCAGAGCTGGGTGTGCTCCCCATGCACAACAGGGCTGCTTCCCTCTCAGGGGAAACCAGGGAACACACAGGGGAACATCTTAACTGCAATTACACCTGTACAGAAGAAAGATGCAGAATTGAGGATATTTAGCTCAAAAAAAGCTGAAGATACTGAAGTCAGGATGTGTTTGAGTTGGGAGTTAAGGAAAAAGGACTTTTTTCCTTCCTGAGACATGGCTTGTTCATTTGTCAGGTTCAACCAGGCGTTGCCAGCTGAGGTTTTCATGGCTGAAGGCTGATTCAAAATGGAAACATTGACAGACTAAGCAACAATAACTTAATAATATTTATTCCATGTCCCCGTATGCACTTCTTTCCAGAGGGCAGTTGAGATTTTTCATGCTTGCAGTTGTCTCTCTTTTCGCTCAGACTTATCTCTGAAATGTGCCCATCACAGGTGTGTTTAAAATTCTGTTTAGCTGATGGAAGGCAGCTGATGCTGTGTTTGATTTCATGCTGCTGTGATGGCTGGAAATTGCAAAAAAACAGGACAAAATGGAAAAATCACCTTGTAAGTGTATGGGGCTCCTGCTCTTCATTTTGGCCATGTGAGTTCCATCCAAGCAGTTCTGCTGCTTGGGGTCTTGTGGCTCCTTTGGTGATGGGATGGCAGATTGCTCATTGCAGGAGCAGGGAATTTGCAGTAGCAGGTTGTTCATTGCAGGAGCAGGGAATTTGCAGTGCTTGGGAGCTGAGAGGCCTTGCTTATGGTGAGGTCTCCTCTTTTCGTTTGCTCAATATTTGTAACAAATTCACTTTCCCTGAATTTCCATCATGTGAAACTTGTGTATTTTACTCTGTCATTTCTTTTATCAGCTGCTCAGTTGGTGATAATTACATTGTATTTTTCATGCTGGGTCCTTTCATTTTTCTCTAGTCTGTTATTATGTGATGTGGCCTTGGCAAGAAACACATTCCCATTCTTTCAAACAAAAAAAAAAAAAATTCCCAAAGCAAAAAACCACCAAACCTGCATACAGTTCAGATCCTGCTAATTAAGAAAACTGTGAACTTCTAGGTGAAAAAGATAATTAGCACATTTGAACCTGCTGCGAGCAATAATCATGGAATGCAGGTAGTGCCACTGTCCCCAGGGTCTGGGCACTGTTGGATTCCCTTGGATCAGCACCCACCTCATCCAGGGAGTTACTGCAGTTACTTCTTCTGCCCCCTTTAACACAAAATAATTGGAGTTTTGGAGGCTTCTCAGAATCAAAATGTTTCTTCAGTTTGTCCAGTTTGTCCTCTCAAAAATCCATTTCCCTGGAGCTGGGCTAGATGACCTCCAGAGGCCCCTTCCACCCTAATGGTTCTGTCATTGCTTAACTGTGCCCAGGACGTGTGAAAATGCACTCAGAGCCAGTGCTGATGGTGCACAGCCTTTCTTTGTTCTTCCAAAGAGGAGTTCTTTCAGCCCAGTCATCACTATCTTCAACATGAACATTAGCATATCTATATTTTAGGCAGAAATACTTCACAGGCAAAGAGGAAGGGCTTTAAAGAGACTTCAAAATATTTCCAAAAATACCTGCCTTGCTTTCTTTTTCAGCCTTGTCTTATGGATCATTCTCTATATGAGTTAACCTACTTTTTTTGCTAAGCTTTTATTTTTGTTCTGTTGCTTTCCATTTCTGGGGATATAAATTCTGTGTATTCTCTTGGGGAAAACTGCAGGTTACACTTTAACTTGCACAGTGGTGGCAGTGCTTTGGGATTTACATTACAGTGGCATTCCAAAGATATTTCACAAAATTCAGACTTTTCCTGCTGAAGGTAGGCCATGTGCAAACATAACTGGGATTGTTCTTTTTCCATTACTAGATAAGGAGGTGTGAGGACAAATGAAATACAAAATGAAAAGAATCCCTATTCTGGATTCTTTAGATTCCTGCCTCCCCACCCAGATTTTTGGAGAGCACTGCATGCTGCTGAGATGGATGTTGGTTATCTGCTGCATAGCCCTACCCAATATCTAACAATTCTTCATTAGTTCTGTTTCTCTTTTACTGTGCTGTATTGTTGTTCTTATGAACATCCAGGTTAAAATACTTCCAATTTCTCACAGTGATTTCTTGATTTAGTAACTAGGAATAAAAGTACCACTTGATAACAAGTAGTGACACCTTGTTTTCTCCTATCAGTAAACCAGTCAGAAGGACTGAGTCTGTCCCAAAATCCCTCTTCAGGGAGAGCACTGCTGAAAATGGAACTAAGACAGACAGCTTTCTCTTGGTACTGACTTCCTCTCTCAGTTTTTTGCTGAAAGCACAGTTCCTGTAGCTCACAACCTGAACATGTATTTTTCCATGCAGGAGTAGAAGTGCATCAGCAGTTCTGACTTACAGACATTTTAGACTTCTTGAGCATTGTCTCTGCTGTCCCCTCCTGTAATAGTTTCAGGTATATTCACTGGCAGTCAAGTCAGGATATTTGATTTCCAGCACAGAACTCTTTGCTTTCACCATCCATTTAAAGCTTTGTGAGGAGGATACACACACCCACCAATTTAAAGATAAACAGGCATTACTTCAGTAATGCCCACTGGAACGGTTGGGGGTGTATTTTATCACATCAGTGTTGTATTTTCAGTGTATTAAAGTTTAGGGCTTTAAGTGAGTGAATTTACAGGTCTTAAATGGATCAAAATTTATGAGTTTGCCTTGTTAATGTTAGACATTTCTTCTGCAGCTAAAGAAAGATGGCACCAAGATCACTGAAGGAAAAATAGTCCCTGCCTGACTATGACTCCACCTTACTGATTTTCAAGAGTTTAGCTGACAATATCCATCAAGCTGGATTTTGGTGATGGATACAAAAATTAACCTTGAGTATCTGAGTGGTAGTGACATACTTGAGTCTTGCATCAGTCAGTATTCAGTTAATTATCTAAGTATCAGTGCAAAGAGAGCAGGCTCCAGCTGGTTGTAATTAGGGCTGGATTGTTCCATGCCTTCAAGACAATTTTTACATTCATGGGATCTGCAGCTTTCTGTTGTCCTCATTTCCTGAAACATAAAAGCACTTGTGTGTCAAAGAATGAAAGGGGGCAGAGAGTGAGAGAGACTGTGAGGATAAATCTCATTAACATCCCTGACAGCCTGGCTGAGAAATAGATCTAAATACATTTTTAAAAAATAAAAATGGAAGACAAGCCCCAGGGCCATAGACAGGAAGTGTTATTTCTGTTGACTGGAAGACAAGGTGGATCTTTAGAAAACACAGTGGGTTCTGGAAAAGCTGAAATCTGCTCTGCAAATTTTGGTTTTAATGAGAGTCCACGAGGCTGTGCAGGAAGAAGTTGGATGGCAGATGAGGAGCGTGTGCCAGAGCAGTGGATGAGGAGCCGTGGGATGCAGCACTGCCAGGGCCACCCACCACAGCCCTCTGTGCAATTCAACCTCTGGTTCTGCCCTTGTGCTGCGGTTACCAGCACTGCCTCCCAGGGATGTCCTGCCTTGGGGACACTCCTCAGCTCCCTTCAGCTCTCAGGTCATCACGACTTGTGCAGCCTCTTGTTACCAGCCTCTATTTCAACTCATAAGCAACACTGGCAAGTTTTCAAATTATTCCTCTGTTTGGGGAAGAAACAGCCTTTGGGGCAGTTTGCATGTAAAATCAGATGTTGGTATTTCAGTGGGATCCAATGTGCAAGGTCTGTGCCACGAACTGGGGGGCAAAAGGGCAGAGAGTGTGAGCCCAAGAAGTTCAGAACAGGATCTGTTCAGGCCATGATGCTGCACAAAAACTGCAGCACAAAACCTCTTCAGCTGCTGGAACCCCCCCTGAGGTTCCTGGGGAGCAGAGAGAGACAGAGGTCAAACAGGGTCCCTGCTGCTCATGCCTTGTTCTCTGACCTGATCTGCCAGAAATCCACCCTTGCTCCACCCACAGGTGCAGTGGCTGCAGTTTGAAAGCTGGGGCTGTTCAGAGGTATCAGGAGAAGTGAAGGTACATGGAGGTGAGCGTGGCCATCTAGTTTTAGCTTACAAATGTCTTATAAGCATGAGGGCCTAAAGGAAGTTTACAAAGCCAGTAGTTGATAGGGAAAGGTGTACAAGTTAAATTCCCTTATTTAATGCAAATTAAATCTTGTCATAAGCAGAAATAGTTGCATGTATTTCTGTTCAGGTTGGCTCTATTCACACAGGCATCCCCAGCAGCGGCTGTGCAGGTACCTGAGCTGCATTTAGCAAATGCTTTTGCCATGTGGTCACAGAGCTGCAAGTGCTGAACTGTGTCTGAGCCATCATCCTGCAGTGCCCTGGCACTGGGTGAACACAGACAGGCTGTGTGGCAGAGCACTTCACTGGGGCAAGGCTGAAGTGTGGAATATACACTCAAGAAAATAATTTCATTTTGTGTGCTTTGTAAATTTTCTTTTGTGCACTCGATTATTAATAGAGAATTAATGTTCAGCTACTTTGACAAGAATGCTTTACTTACCAACCTGCTTCTGTGGAAGTTTATGTTCTCTGAGTATAGAACTGAGAATCACAGATTCTGTTTATTGACTGAAATAAAGTCTCTCAATCCTCAGTACCTCACTAATTTCTTTGAAACTTTCCTATGACAGCTGTGCAAAACCAGCTGGACAGATAAGAAACTGCTGTACAGTGTGTGTGTCCAGACCTGCTTCAGCTCTGGCCATAGAGCAGAGTCCCTTAGGCATGCTTTGATGTCAGTGATTCAGCCTGGTGAGGAGCTGGGAGCTGTTCCCTCCCATTACAGAACCAGAGAACTGGTAAGGTTGAAAAAGACCCTCATGCTCATTGTGTCCAAGCACAGACCCAGCACTGCCAGCTTCACCACTGACCATATCCCCAAGTGCCACATCCACATGGCTTTCATTCCCCTCGGGGTAAGGACTCTGCCACTGCCCTGGGCAGCCTCTGCCAGGGCTGGACAACGCTTCCAGGGAACAAATTTTCCCTAACACCCAACCTGTGGCCTCAGCAGTGCCCAGCACACAGAGATGGTCACTGCCCTGGTCCTGCTGCCACCCACTGCTGGTCCAGCCAAGGTGCCATCAGCCTTTCTGCCCACCTGGGCACACCTGGGCACACCTGGGCTTGTGTTCAGCTTTCTGCTGGGGAGCTTTCCAGTCCCTCTGCCCCAGCCTGCAGCACTGCAGGGATTTGTGAGCCGGGGACAGGACCCAGCTCTTCACCCTGTTGAACCTCAAACAACTGGCCTTGGCATGTGGATCTGGCCTGGTACCTCTGCAGAGCCCTCCTGCCCTCCAGCAGATGAACACTCCCACCCCACTTAGAACTGGCTGAGACCTGGCTGAAGGTGCCTGGGTCCCCTCAGGCCAGCCCCTCTCCTTTCCTGCAGCCTGGGTTAGCATTTAGTAGCCAAGAAAAGGTAGGCACTGGGAAAGTGCCACATCCTTTCCTCCTCACAGAAATTCCTCATTCCTCAGTTTTGATTTCCAGCAGGGCACTTTGCTGCAGGCTCCATAAGCAGCAGTGTTGGCAGCACAGCTGTGCAGTGGCTCTGAGGTTAAACAAAGGAGCAGTGGAACTGTGACAGGTTCCACAGCGTTTGTTACACACAGCCACACTCTCCATTTTGCATGCCTGTATTGCAGTGGTTTACAGAAAATCTAAAGATATGTTTTCCAGGAAATTAAGAGAATTCAGCTATGATGATAAAATGTTAAAGGTACAACTTGCCACAAAGTCCAGGAGTTCTTCAGAAGCTCCTCCACTCTGTTTTGTGGTTCATGAGGTGGTTCATCCTAGGGACCAAACTGCCTCACATCCTCCAGAAGTTTAAGCTTGTGTCTACATTGCAACTTCAGCATAAGGGGTAATGGTTCCTAATTGTTGAGTAGCACATTGAGTGCAGTAAGTGCTGACCTCTCTCTGCAGCACTGTGCCACAGAAGGAATGGCTTTTGTGTTGAAATCCAATTGGAGTAGCTGTAATGCTTCATGCATCATTTTAATGGCACTCTCAAAAAGCCTGGTATCTCGGTATGTCATTATCTCAGACTCTGCAGTTGTTGTTTCTTATTTAAATGTCCTATCTCACTTGAGATTTAATGTAATTAGAACCAGCCTGTGGAAAAATCTTTTTCTATTATGTCTTAGCTATTGTTCCAGTCAAGATGGTAAAGCAAATCAAACAGGATATAATGAAAATGATAAAACCATTTGCAAGAGGCAGTTTTCCTGAGGGAAGCAAAAGGCACCACCACTTCTCATTTTGCTTTGTAATTCCAAACATGGCATGAGCCTGGAGTGACTCCATGGAGACATGTCCAACACACCTGAGAGCAGGGACAGGTACAGCTGGCAGGAACTGCTTTGGCTGATCCAGCAGGGAACCAGAAGCACAGCAATTATCTTCTTGCACTATTATTGCTGCTGTCCCAGCCTGTTCACCAGCACTGGCTCTGCTTGCCAGCCAAGGTATGTGTGGAGCAGCTGGGCTGCAGTAATAAACATCTCAGATTGTTATTTTTTCCTCAAGCTGCAGCATCCTGGCTGGGGAGGTGCATGCAGAGCGTGGTGTATGCAAAGGCACTGGTACCCACAGCCTGTGTAACACATGGAAGGACAGAGAAAAGTGTCCAAGGCTTTCTTGGTCTGCCTTGGAAGCCACATCACAGCCAGGCACTGCTGTCTCTGCTGGGTGATTTCTGAGCAGTTCAGGTGTTACTGCTCCACATCTCTTTGCTTTTCCATTAGGTTTATAATTTGATGTCGAAGCTGTTTTGCAATCTCTTTTCTCTTTTGTGAACAGGCTTTTGTGTTGTCAGCATGTATTACAGAAATCTATATTAATTCTCAGCAGTATTGATAAGTTTTAGGGCTGAGAGGCTGGATGAAGGGCTGTGTGCCACGGAGTGAGCTGGACAGGCAGTGTTTGCACGGGATGCTGGCAGGGCTCTCAGCCCTGCTGTTTGAGCTGCCAGCTGGGAGGGAATGGATGGAGGGGTGTGCAGTGGCACAAAGCTTGGCTGCTGCTCCTGGTTTACCTGGGACAATAGGCTTTGGAGTGCAGAGCTAAATCTGTCTTCTCATAAATGTCAGAAACAACACATCAGGCTTGTTTTTCAAAAGCCAGTGATGCAAAAATTCTGAGGATCAAAATCCAAGTAGTTCAAATGATCAAAGTAATCATTAGATTAATACCTGCAAACTATTGTATAATTTCAGATGTAATGAAAAAGAGAAAACCGACCTGAAAAAATTATCTTTTTTCGTAGGTTTCTGGGTTTGGTGCTGACTAATTTATAGATCACCTGTGCACAAGTTTGCTTCCTCTGTTACCTTGATCTCTTTGGAACTGAAGAAACAGTCTTTTCTTCCTCTCCCCTTCTCTCCCTGCTCTTTCTTGTAAAGAAATGATTAAATACTCGGAGTACAAATGCTGCACATGAATATTTATAAGAACTTTTATAACATTTAGCGAGGCAATGCTTCATGGCTGTCTCTTTCTGAATGCACATAAGAAAGTACCAGGCTTTCTTCGAGGCTGCACTGAGTCCTCATTTGCTGCTGGGTTGGCAGGAGCTGGAGGCTCCTCAGGGCTGTAGTCACTGATGATGACAAAACACAGAGATCATTGGGGTGTTCCCTGCTTTTCTCTTAAAGCACTTGGCTTGTGTTTAATATCTCATAAGAGCACGTTTTTCATGCATCATTTACATTTCAGTTGCAGCAAATTGCCGGGTAGAAATCTTGTTACTGGCATTGGATAAATACCTGATTCCTCTGTTGATGCTTTGGTCTGGGAAGGAACAGAGTTAAATGTCTTCTGCTTGGAATAGTGACACTGTGGGACAGCTGAGTGGCCCTGGAGCACACTCTGCAAAGCACTTGGAGGGTCCTCCTGTTAATGCAGAAGTGTTTTAGCCTCCACTTCTCTGCGTATTGTCTCTGGAGCAGGGCATCCTGTGCATACCTAATTGCCTGTGTAATGCCTCAGAGTGTTGTCACACACCCACTTCTAAAAAGCAAATGGAAACCAGTAGCTCTTAATAGCAGATTTATCCCCTTGACATCCTGAAAGAATTTAGATCAGATTAAGCACAAGAAGAGAAAGAAGAAAGGCTTTAGGAATAAGCAAAAGAGAGAGGGGGTTAGAGTTGTGATTTGTTAAAGCTGAAGATAATTTTAGCACTGGGTTTGGAAGTTCTTTGCTTATAATCCTACTTTAACCTCTCCCCTTCTCCCTTATAAAATAATTGCCATAAATTGCATGTTCTCATGTCTCAAGGTTACTGTATGAATTGAAGACTTGCAGTGCTTTTTGAAAGCTGGAGTGCATGATGCGGGTTGGAAGTTACCTGTTGTGTATTTTTAAAGAAGGCACCATTTATGTGACTTTAACCCCTGAACTGCTACTGTACTTAATTTTCAGATAGTGATTTTGATCTCCTTCCCAGATGTTCTGGGCACAGTAATTATTAGAATTATTTTCATAATTAGCAAAGGACAGTTGAAGGAGACTATCAATAAACGGTTTGGTTTACATTTCAATTAAAGCTGTACACTTGTGATGTTACATTTCTCAACAGAAATTACAATAACAACACTGAAAGACAATAATGCTCTCAGTTGTGCTTTACTTTGCAAAACTTTTGGACCTCTGAGCGAACTTGGTTACCTCTATAAGAAAAGTGTGTACTCACCTGAGAACTCCTTGGAGTGTGTTTAGCAGCAGGCATAATGCAGGATCTTGGGAAAATACTTCCATGTTTGCATCTACAAGTAAACAAAGGTATTGTCCACAGTGGTGTGGAGCAGCTCAGCAAATCCACCCAAACAGATTAAAAAACCTGTAGTCCTTGGACAATAATAGCTACAAGAGTTTTCAAGTCACATTTTTCATAGGGAAGATTGAAATTGGACTTTAAAAAAAAATTAGTATGACAGCCCTTCCTAATTTATTTCTTTGCACTGAATTTTTAGTAAAAATGAAGTGTGCACCAGGGAATGCATAGGCATAGCAAGTAGTAAAATTCCAGGGACCTTTAGAGATTTTAATTTGTTGCTAGCATATTAAAGGTTTGTGGAGATGTGAGGCAGAATTTATTTTATTACTTCGACAGAGCCTCAGACTGGAATCTGTGAGACAAACCACTTGACTCAGGTAGGGAGTTTCTAGAGCTTGGTGTCTCACTGAACCAGTGACTGCAGGCACCCCTTGCTGCCCTGGAGGAGTGAGGGACCTGCCTGCTCCTCCTTCAGTCCAGGCATTCATCAGCAGGCAGCCCTCTCCTCTCTGTGAAGTCCCTCTGCCCTTTCCCCTTCTTTCTCCAAGTGTTGCAAGTAGTTAAAAGGGTACAGTGGCTGAGGAGTGAAAACGGAATTTTTCCAAATGCTGTTCCCTGTGAAATGTAATCCATCGCCCACACATCCCAGGGCAGTGATTGAAGAGCTCGGCACATTTGTCTTACTTGAGATTTAAGCAAAATCATCTGCTGAGCATTTCAGTCTATCCATGTGCATTACAATCCATCCAGGCTCCCTGAAAAGAAAAATGGGAAAATAGGACATGGTTAATGTACCAGTCTTTATGTGGAGAGAACAGATTTAACATTAGAGATGGAGGCTCCAGTCCTTCTCCTGACTCCACAAAGCTCATTAGCATGATGAGCCCATCCTTTTGTTGAGCCTGTTGGATTATCTGAGCCTTGCAAGAGCTCTGGGCTGGAGCAGCGGTGCAGGGAGTCCTGGCAGGGCAGGGGCTCCTCCTGGAACCCACCCAAACCTGGGCACAGCCACAGGGGAACAGAACTTGAGCAGAGCTGCTCCCTACAACCACTGGCTCTCCACTTTTCTCCTTACTCTTCCTGTTCCTGCAGTACCACATGGAAGTAAGGAAATTACTTTGCTCTCTAAAGCAGGAAAAGGAGAAACTAGTATTTTCAAGTGCAAAAATATTTGTGTTAACATGTGTTTCAAAGACCTGCACAGCACAGAGCAGATCTGCTTCAGTTTCTCAGCTCTGCTCTATGAAACAACCTACACCTGTATCCAGGCAGCTGAGAAATCTCCTATTACTGAACTTCACCAGTTTTGATTTATTTTTTTTTTAACATGCAGCATTCTGGCATCGAAACCAGTCTTCTGCCTTTATTGAGTTTGACAATCTGCAATTTCCCTCAAAATTAAGGCTTTGGGATCCCTGTTCCCATACCAGGTTCCAACAAAAGCCTTTATAGAACAGCTGACTTTAAAAGCTCAGTGATTGTCAGATGAGAAATGATTTGTACTTGAAAAGAAGCCATAGAAGGTGAAGTTAGTAGTGACTCATTTTCTGGTTATGCCAAAAAAATACTTCTGCAAATCACTGAAATCCAAAAAACGTAGCATTTAATCTTTATTCAGATTACCGAGACTGTTTTTCTGTCGAATAACTGCTGGATACTATTGCAAACAAAAGCCTTGCTTTTAAAAACAGCTTTAAAATGAAATATAAATTCATTGTATTTGAAAAAACATGTTTCCTGTCTTCTTTGTGCCTCTGTATTTCCTCTTTGGAGACGCTGGATTTTAGTGAGGTATAAATAGATGACTTGGATAACAACTATACAAAAGGCTAAATTAACTTTTAAATCTAGTATGTTTTCAGTTCATTTTTCTGTGTTGTCACCAAGAAACCAAAATGGTGATAATGCAGTGGATGTTTTGTGGTTGGGCCTGGCTGTAGGTGACAGGTCTGAAACTGATTGTAGTTAGGAGCAGAATGCTCTGTATTAATCTTTGTCCTAAAATTAGTCAAGGTTTTTTATGAGCAGTCTGAAAGAAAATGTAAATAGGGAGAGATTTGAAAGCAGAGATGTGTACTGGGTGTGCTGGAAAAAATGATGGAGGAAATACATTTTTATTTATTATGTACAACTGTAAACTGGGAATAAAAGATTTTAGGCCTGATTACAGTGAGAGAAATAAAGCTTGTGGAAGGTATGAGCATCATTACCGTGAGTTCTGGCTGGCAGTCAGACTGCAAAGGACAGTGCCTGGACTCCAGGGGCAGAAGGAGCTGCTTCAGAAGGGGAAGGGTTTGCTGTGCTCAGAAAAGGAAGGGTTTGCTGTGCTCAGGAGTGCAAGGGTTCCTTGTACTCAGGAGGGGAAGGGTTTGCTGTGCTGTTTGTCCCCACATGCTGAGTGTGAAGCTCCAGAAACACTGCTCTGTCTTTGGAGAGCAACAGCCCAAGGTTGCTGCTAAAAATTCACAAATGGCACTGGTGCTTAAAGCTTTGGGCAACTTCGTTTGCAGAGGAGGCTGGAGGGCTCCGTTTATTCACATTTGTGTTTGGAAATAGCAAAGTAGAGCCAGAAGTGCTGCTGAAGTAGGGGGGCAAAAGCGATGAGTAAGGCAGTGCTGATGGCTGTCACAGTTTCCATGGCAATCCCTTGGCCACCGGCTGGGATCCCATCCCTGTTTATGTAACCAGCACACAACATATGCCACCAGCACTAATTAAGCCAAGGTTGAGCCCAGCAGCTCGGGATCTGCCATGGCTCTTTTTTCCTGTATGAAGCACTGCAGAGAGTGTGGGGTCTCCTCTGTGACCATCCTGGGGAGGGTTGCCATGAACTTCTCTCGGTGTGCAGGGGTAAAGCAGCAGCAGGGAGCTGAGCTGTGTTCCTGAGCCATTTCTCATGCAGTGCAATGTGCTGATGTCTCCTGCCCAGTCCCTAGGAGCTCAGCAGGGAGCAGTGGGCAGAGTTTTGCTGGTGCTGTTGTCTCAGGCTGGTTCTTGTTCTAAACAGTTTACTTCCAAATGCCAGACAGTTGAACATGGCAGGAATAAAGTTCCCTCCAGACCCTCCAAGAGAGCAGGTAATAGCAGCCTTTCCCATTTTGCTGGGAATGGCAGTGTCTAAAGGTAATTGCCCTGGGCTTGGTGTGGTTCCTGGTGTGGGCTTGTAGAAGCCCTGTTTGCTAATAAAGTATTCTGTCATGAAAACCTCGTTTGAAAGGCAAGGAATTCAGATGAGTGTGGTTCTGCTTTCACCTTCAGACCCCTGTGGACTGGTATTGAGTCATCTCAGCAGTACAAGAGGAGAAAATTCACATTGTGTTTTTTCTGGCTACAAAAAGCTTTGCATTCTCAGGATTCTGTCAAGCCCAAGTAGCAAAATTCATGTTTGGCAATCAGCTCTTTTAGGAAAACATCTCTATCTGTAAAGAAGAACTAAAGAAAGAGAATTGAATGTTGGTGGTGATTTTCTTTCTCTTTCCTTTGCTAGAGCTCGTTTGCGGTGCTTCAGCTCTGTTGTTTCCTGCTGTGTCCTGATCCAGGAGCGAGCGCGGGCTGAGCTCGGCATTCCCAGGTATGATCAGCAGCCTCTTCATTAGCAGGGCTGTGCTAATTAGCTGGGCAGGGGCGTGCCAGGCTGGGCTGTGTGATAAGGCACCTCTGGTTTGTAGGTGGCCGGATGCAGCTGCCTGCTCCTGCTGCCCCAGAGCTCATGGGCAATGAGGGCAGGGTTTTCCTGCCTGGAGCAGCCATTCCTGCTTCCCCCTGCTCCTCTTACACAGGCTAAAAATTACAGTGCTTTACACACTTGATAGGTTTAAACATCTGGCTGTGAAAATGCAGGCTATTTCTTCTCTCTTGGAGTAAATTGAGCAAATTCCCCAGCTGCAAAAACCAGTCATTGACTATCAAGATAAAAACTAACACAGAATTTCTGTTGCATTTCCTTTCTGATTCTGTCTTTGATTATATTTAATGATGCCTTCACTGCATAGTTTTCCATGTGTGGATTACTTTAAAGTATGCAATCAGATTTTGGGAACTAAAATAAATTACTCGGGTTTTGTTGGGGTTTTTTCTTGCCCTACATCTTGTCTCTTTTGGTAGCCTAAAAAAGCTGATTACTGACTGTAAGAGGCCCTGGGTTTTGGTTCAGTCCTTTTCTGTCCCCATGAAGGGAAAGGGCTGCCCAGAGCCCCCATGATGTGCCTGGAACACTGGGCTGTTGTGGGCTGGCAGGCACAACACTTAATCACCAGAATAAGGAAAAAAATCAATTCTTACTATGTATGCTAAAAGCATCCAATGCCTCCTAATTCCTTTTCTGAATTTCATCTATGTTGGTGCTTTTTATCCCTAATAACATTCTTATCAGTGGTGGCTTGCCATTTTATGGGGATGGATTTTAGGCAAAGCATAAGTAGAATAAGCAAAGAAATTATCTGTTGTAAACTTCAACACTAGTAAACATTAATATCTTTAACCTTTTGACTTGGAGCTCATCACTCATTTCATTGCTCTGCAGATTAAAATTTCTTACATTCATCTTGCCTGGTGAAGTAGCTTATTGGGATGAATAAATGAGACCCTAATTAGAAGAGTAGCCTGAGTGAGAGTAAGCTGCTGGAACCAGCTTTGATGGTCAAAAAATTACCTGTAGCTAGTTTCTCAAGATTATCAAAGAGGCCCTCAAATTAGAATGTCTGTCTTTGATCATAGATGTGAGGAATGAGGCAAAATGAGTGCACCAAGCAGATGGCAGTGGGAGGAGATGGTTGCTGTGGAATGGGAAACTGGAGGAGTTTTTACAGAGATTCTGGCCCTTTCCAGGCATTGCTCTACCACACAGTGAATGAGGTAGCAATATAGGGCTTATTCTTATTTATATTTTCCATCATAAACTAGTAATGGATGTGTCTTCAAAAGTTAAATTGATGAGGTTATTTTTAGAGAAAAATCCCTCTTCCATCATTCCTCTGTAACCTTACCCTGGTTTTCCTATCCCGTAGTGTGACAAGCTTCAAACAGTACAAATCTTTAGTCATCTCTTTCCACCTGGCTTCCTTCCCCTGCTAATGACTGATTCTCTCTGCCTGAGCTGGGCCTTGCTGTGGATTTGTGCAGATCCTGCAGGAGCTGTTGGTACAGCCTGAGGCCCCAGCTGCCCAGTGTCAAACACCAAGTCTCAGAGGTACAAATGAAGGCAGGGGATGGCCCAGGACTGAGTTACAAGAGTGACAGTGTGGGAGGAGGAGAGAAAGGCCTGACCTTAGCAGGGGGAGATGATGGGGTGTTCCTGCACCATGGGGTTCTTGTGCTATATCAGACTAAAACCACTGAAAGTCAAGAGCAGGATGTGCCGAGAGGAGGAGCAGTCAGGCCCCTCTCCCTGCCCAGACTTCTCCAAGGGGCAGAAGGGGAGCAGTGTGGTAATGAGTGAATCCTCTCCTTCACTGAAATGCTTCATGCTGCTTTTAAACACTGAAATGGAAGCTTTGGCTTTGCCCCACCTCATACCACTGTCAGTGGCTCATCTCATGTACAAATGGGTGGTTGTTCCTGTGAACCCATTGACCCCTTGATCTCAGTGCCAGCTTGTTTCAGGAAGTGTTTTATGTGGAAGAATTTTCTTTTTGGAGATGTAAATATGCTGCATTGAGTTTATTGGTTTTTTTTTGAGATAGACATTAAATGGGAACACCCAGTCTGTCTTCTCTATGTGACGGATCATTTAATACACTATTACATTATTTTATTTGTCTCAATTCTGAACTAAACTATCCTAATCTTTTTGTTTCACTGAAGGGATGAAAAGCTTTCTATATTAAAATATTTTTGTGGCTCTTTTATGCAGCATTTCTTCCTGAGATGTCATAAATAGAACTGAGTACAATACTCAGTAAATCATGTCATTGATTTTCTCACACAGAAAGCATGTAATCTGCTGCTTGCTGTGACACCATTTGCATGCCCTGCCATTAGGAATTGGACAGAACTTCTGAAAAGCTTAAAATAAAATGGTGCTGTTTCTCTTTTGCCCATTGGTTCATTGTTTGGTAGGAAGAGCAGGTTTCCTTCCCAGAAGTCACCATCAGGAGCAGGGCCCTTCACCCTGTGCTCTGCTGATGCCTGGCTCTGATAAGGGACTGTGGAATTTTGCACAGCTCAGCCACCTGGTTCCTGAATTTCTCCACAGTTCTTGGCACTGCACAGCCCAGCCCTGCTGTGCTGCTGCCCATAATTTATCAGGTTTTTTAATGCCTCATTTTTTAATAATGGCTCATCGTGGTTTATTTTTGACCTTAATCCTGCCAAGTCTTTATTTAATGATTCCTAAGTCTCCCGGGGGGAATGAACCCACTGCAGGGTGCCTACTGATCTTGTAGCTGATCTTCCCTTCCTGAGTCACCTGCCCTGACACCTCCGTGTGTCTTTGGTTACTTTTTAGTCAGTTCTTTCCCATCCTTTCCAGTGCTGTTTTGTATTTTGCTATCCATTATTTTTTTGCTGAACTGAAACGGGGTATTTGGAGGGGTTGACACTTGTGGGTTTTGCTGCTTCAGCTGTTCAGCACTGAGATCTTTGGAGGCAGGAATGCAAACACAAGTTGCAAAATTGCTGAACTCCACAGTGCAGTGCTGATCCACCCTGGTTTCCCTCTCAGGCTGTGCTCAGCAGGAGGATAACCACGATAAAAGCACAATAATGTTCCTCAGGTACTGCTTTTTTGTTTGTTGTGAGCACATTCTGGAGAGGTTTGGTAAAGTCCATTCTTCCCCACCAGTGTTTGCATGCGCTTAAACAAAAGGAAGAAAGATCAAAGGGCAGAATTTCAAGTGAGCCCAGGAAGGGTAAATCAAAGATAATTAGATTGGTCAAGATACAGTCATACAGGTGCACTTTTAATATGCTGTGAAGGGCTTAATTCTCAGTTCTCCTCAAAAAGAATTGGGAGAAACTGAAATGCACTGGAATTCAGGATACTTTTTTGAAATTATAATTACTGTGCTTTTTTTCTGTCAGCTGATATGCTTACCCATGATTTGCTGCTAGATCTTAGAATGTTGTACAGCCATTTTCAGAAAGCAAACAATTCATAGTTTGGCTTACCTCACTTTTTCAAAAGTAGAAAATAAAAATCAATTTTTAAATTTTTTTATTCCTAAAGAATATACTGTGCAGCCTTGTCTGAGCGATTGTCATTACAAGAATTTATATATGTCTAAATGGACCAATTAAATTTAAAATTTTAATATTGCTAAGTGGTGATTTCTTTTTCCAAAAGGAAAAAATCTCCAGTTAAGAATGTCAAGAATTCTTATTTTTGGGACTCATAAGAGTTCCTATTCAAATAGCTGCCCGTTGTGCCTCAGCACCAAAGGGTAGAGCTTGGCCTTGTTCCAGCTCTGTGTGTTCCCAGGTGATGATGCAGAATCTGTTCAGAGTACCTGAGCACTTCCTGAGGATATTCCTTGCCTTTTCCTTGCTCTGTGCCATTATCTCTTTGGCTTAGGTAAATTGCAAAGAAATGCCTGTTTTCTTCTGAAGCATCACAGATTGTCTAGCCCTGGGCAGATTTTTGCTCCAGTTTATTGGTTATTTCTATCATGTTTTATCCTTGCAAGTTTTAGGGAGGGGAAAAAATCCCATATTAAGGTTTTCCTTTGCTTCCTAAGTATTATGAAATATTTATGTCATTTGAGCTCTTTTTAAAGGAGAGAAGATGCAGTGTGAGATAGTAAAACATGAAAAAAAACCCCAATCTGAAGAAAGACGAAACTTTTCTTTTTTAACAAAAGTGGTAATGCCCAGCATTTATGGAAATGTCCATCTGTGCTCTCTGCCAGAGTCAGAGCTCTGGCTTGGTGTTTAGCAAATACCCTTCATTTTGGGAATAAAGCTGTGCCAGTCCATAGTGCTTCTTGTCATTCTTTAGTTCCATGGGTTTTCCTGCCATACCCTGAGTGAAGTGTGTGCTTGACACTCTGGGAGCATTTCCACAGCCCACTGCCACCCAAGCAGGTCCTGCTTGAGTTTTGGTTTTTAAAACAGTCTCTTTAAATGTTTATGATTGCATTAAAATTTAAAAGAAATAGAAATCAGATCCTGGCAAAGAACAGCCATCACTTTTTCCCTGCTGTGTGAGATTTGCACCATGGTTTAAGATGATCAGTGAGTGTCCAGATGCCTGTAAGTGCTTCAGACAAGCCACAAAGCCGTGGTGGTTTTGTGGCCTTTGGGCACTCCCATATAGGAAGCCCAGGTTGAATTCCCACTGCTGATTTTTTCAGTCTGAGGACAGGCCTGGCAGTGGTAAGAGGTTTGTGGTTGTGCAGCAGCCCTGGCTGGACTGGTGCCGAAGAAGGCTGATCAATGCAGTTTATTCTGCAGCAGAAAAATTGCAGCCCCATTGTCAGAGACTGAAAGTAAATGGATTTTCCCTGGAGGAGGACAAACCCAAGGAAAGCTGTGCCGGGATGGAGTGATCCCAGAGGAGACCAGAGGGTGCTCAGGAAAATCCCAGCCTTTCAGTGGGGGCACATTTTTGCAGCACACAGCATTGCTAACACTTGTTAATAGGTGCATTCATTTTCATATGCTCGTTCATTGAGCAGGCCTGATTAATTAGTGCATGTCACCATCTGGTACTTACTGAGACTATTCATTTTTAAAATGTTGAAATTGTAGGGAATGTTGCACACCAATTAAGTTCTTTTTAATTGGATTATTTTAGTATAAAGTATTACTGGAGAAGGCCTTCATTGTGATTCAGCCAGCATGCATCCAAAGGAGACCTGCCAGCCTGAAATTACCTAGAACAAAGGCAAAATGCCTGAAATGCATGTTTATTGCTACCTTCATGCACTCAGCAAAGATGATGTCAACAAATAAAAGAGCCACAGAGACATTTCTGCATTGCTGTGCAAGCTTCCTGACACGAGGGTATCTCAGCTGATCCCTGCTTCATCTTTGCACTGCAATCCGTCATCCTCTCCCTCTGCCCTGAAAACTGAAATATGCTTTTGCCTTCCTGACTGCTTGATAGCAACTCAACAGGGCCAGGCTGAGCCCTCCTGTGCACAGCTGTGTACCTACTGGAATGAGGAGCATTAGTCTCATGTACACATAGAATGGTTTGGCCTTTGAGGCTGATAAACTGTGCTGACTCAAGCATTCAGTGAATGAAGTATCACGATCTGCTGTTGGGAGCAGAAGTTGTCTGTCTGTACTTGCTCCTGACACTGACTCACTGGTGAATTTTAGTTCCTTAACGTCACTGCACTGCAGTGGTTCCCTGTATAAATTGTGAATAGTTGTGTTTATCAACTTACATAAAAGGCTTTGAGGTACAGGGATGAAATGCAGACTGTTGGTGGTACGTGTTTGTTATTAATACTTTCTTTACAGTCTGATGCTGTTTTGTCAGTAACATCTTGTCATTGCCTTGATTTTGCGTAGATTGAGCGTCTTCTCAAAAAAAGTAAGTTCTGTCATCTGAACTACTCATTTCAGAAGAGCCAGGAGCTGTGCAGGGTGCACATCCTGTTCCTTAGCAGTGGAGTGTCAATGGAAGCAGGGAAGTCAGGGAAGAAAAGACACCAGGTCATTTGCAGCTGGAGAGATCTGAGGTGTCACTGCCTGGATCTGTCATTGCCCTGCTTTGTTTTGGAGATAGTGTAGGAATCCAGCAAGGAACAATGTCAGGGTGATTTCTTCCTTGGATTTGTGTGCATTTTCAGTCCCTTCGATGGCCTCTGCTGCCCCCTGCCAAGCTGCAGCTGCTGGTAACAACCTACTGAAAGATTTCATTTCTCTTATCACTGCTAATCACTCTCACCATAATTGCCACACATAATAGGGAATCTGTAGTTGAAAAAGCAATTCTTTTTAAAGGAGAGGAAAGCAGCAGAAAGATTGCTTTTAGTTGTTCAGCAAGGAAAAAACCTGACTTTTTTTTTAGAATGCAAATGCTCACTTCGACATATAAAGGTCACTGTGGATTTAATTTGAAATAGCGTAGGAGTGCTTCTGATTTCAAAGCACAAAAGTAGCACAGTGCTGGAATTGTTTTGGTTGTTTTCTTAAGATCCATTTCCTCTAGTTGGAAGGTGGCTGTTTCCACTGTGGTGCAGCTGCAGCAGTGTCAGGGCCTGTGACAGGAACTGCTCGTCCTGCTGTGCCCGAGCCAGTTGCAAACTCAGCTGGGATTCACAGACTGGGCACTCAGTGGCTCCTCTGTTCCAGGCTCTCACAAATCATCCTGGGGGTCAAGGCATGTTCAAACCACTTCTGTTGCCTGCTGGAGACCAAAAGAGCTGAAATAGCCACACATGGCTTATATATATTCAGTGTCAGGTTCCTCGTGTGCATTTCCACAATCACCAGGTGTGTGATTGTTCAGGTGAGCTGCTGCAGGCAGCACTGCTGGCACACGGGGCTGTTCTGGGATAAAGCACAGAGCTGGAGTTGTTACTCCCTCCGGAGAGCTGTGCTTCTGCTGAGTTCCTGCAGTTCCCATTCTCAGGTGGAGTGTAACCCTCCTCTGGCTGAGAGGAAGTGCCAGCATCAGTGCCAGAGCAGAGGAGAGTGAGCAGTGTGCTGTGACACAGGCAGAGGTGACACATCAGGATGTAGCCACGGGCAGGTGGGCACTGCAGAGCCTTCCCAGTGCTCCCCTGTTCCCAGCAGGAAATGCAAACCTGGAACACCATAAAGCTGCTGCCTTGTGATGGGATTCTAGAGTAAGTGAGAAATAAAATCACACGGGTAGATCTTAAAACCCACACACAAGCACTAACCCTTTTGTTTAAATTGGTTATTCAAAGCTTTTATGTTATGGAGAAATATTTTCCAAGAAAGCATTTAGTTTAGATTCCCATTAGTGTAACTTCACTCCTTTTGTTTGTTAAACACGTGAAAAGAGGGAGCTAACCAGAGTATAAAATTCTTGTGCATGCTTTCTCTCTGGTTTTAAGAGAATTATTCCTTAATGTAATTTTTCTGCTTACAGTATATGGCTTTGCAAGGTGTTGAAGCAACAAAACTTGAGAGAGATCAAGAAACAAAGGCATTTGACTGTATATGTAAAATAAAGTCTAAAAGTTTGGGCAAATCTCAGTCTGGCAGAGTTTCTATCTCTTAGGTCATACAGAGAAAGCTTTTGGCAGTGGCTTTTTTGGCAAAAAGCTTTGTCTGGAAACATATTTAGTCAGCATATGAAATGTGATAGCCCTGGTAGCACGGCTGTGTCTGCAGGCACTAATAGAGTTAGGCTTCAGCCCCATCTGCTGTTGGATCAGGATTGCTCTGTTGCTTTGCCAGCACAGGACAGCCCTTGCCAAAACACAGAGCAGGACGTGAGGAGACTGCCAAAGCCCTCCTGGTGTCAGCTCTCTAATGATGCTGTTTACCACTGAGGAAAGGCAGTGGAGCCCATGCTGAATTCCAGCACAGCCCCTGTGCTGCTGGGCTCCCAGCACGGGCTCTGTGGGAGCTGCAGCTGAACCTGCAGGGAACCAGCGCTGCCCTCTGCACCTGGGTGAGCAGCAAGGATGTTTGCACCCCTTAAGGCCTGCAAGAATAGAGCAGTATTGATTCCCAGGGCCTGTGTTTACACAAGGAACAGTGGACATAGAAATCCTTTCACCTCAGTGAAATGTCTCTGATAATTTGAGTTATGCAACAGTGATGAAGAGAACAGACTTGTGGATTTGGCTCAGAAGGCTTAAAATCTTCAGGCATTAATTCATGAAACTCTCAAATCCTGGATACTCTGGTGACTGTAAAGCACAGCAGATTCATGTTTGATTTTTACTTAAGGCTGATTGTTTCAGGAAATAAAAAGATTCACTTTGGAAGAGATTTTCAGTTCTTCTTCAGTTTTTATTTCTGGAGGGGTTAGGTAGAAAACAGGGACTAAAAATCCTTAGCTTTGTTTTGAGGATATCAGAATGGTTTATTGCCATTGCAGTAAGCAAAAGGAGAAAAAACAGTGACTTTCTAAAAAGATTTCCACTATGTTTTTATCTGACTCTTCCAGGACATCATTACAGCCTATCTGTTCAGCCAAAATACCTCTCCAGTTATCACTTAACTCTGATGAAAAAAGTGCTAAAATGGCAGAGTTTGGGATTGCTTGAACATATTTTCTCACTTAAGCTGAGCTTGTTCACATTCAAAGCTGAAACAAATTATCTCAATTGCATTTAGGAGAGTAAACATACTCTTGCTTTCCTATCTCACGTTTGAGTAGTTATGGTGAAAGCATAATGTGTGGTAATCTTGGGGTTTATATCCTCTTCCTGCATTTGTTTTATTGGACAAAATTAAAGGTCAATGGTCCTGAACTAGTCAAGAGAATTACTCTAAATTCTCAGTCATTGCCATTTTTCCCTCTCTCTGCTTTGAGCAACATAGGGCTGAGCTGCCAAAGTTTTAATTCTTTTTGTATGAGAAGAATGATAGCCGCAATTTGGTTTTGCATTTCAGTTATGTAGTTTTGTAAATGAAGACGTCAGCAGAAGGCTACTTACTCCTTCCACGTTGTCCCTAGTGTGGAAAATACAATGATCAAGCAGATTTTTGCCCATTCTCATTCTGTTTTGTGTCCTTTCAGCATGACCACTGCCCAAGGAAGTGCCTGTACTCCGTGAGCAGAGTGAAGCACATGGATGAGGCTCCTACCATGCACTGAGCAGCACGGCAGCAGGTGCAGAGCTTTGGGAAAATGTCAGCTTGCAACACTTTCACTGAGCACGTCTGGAAACCCGGTGAATGTAAGAACTGCTTCAAGCCCAAGAGCTTGCACCAGCTACCCCCAGTGGCAGAGAAGAAGCCCCTCTCCCATGGAAATCTGAAAGCCAATGCAAACCAAAGCAGCAGCCAGCGAGGGAGGAGCAGCAGCAGCTTCCGCCCGCCCGTGGCCAAGAAGCCCACCATAGCTGTGAAGCCCACCATGATGGTGGCAGAGGGGCTCTGTGGGGAGCTCGCCACGCTGGAGCAGTGCGAGAACAAAGCCCTGCCTGTGGGGTGGAACCGCAACAAGGCGGCCTTGAACAAAAAACCACTGAACAATAATAACAAGGAGGAGATCGAAGGCTACAGCCATGTGCCTAGGCCTTATGGCAACAGCGAGGGCGTGGGGAAGATACCAAACAACAACAACAATGGCCTGACAGAAGTTCTGAAGGAGATTGCAGGTTTGGATAGCACACCTCAGCTCACTGGAAACGAAACAAACTCAAGAGAAACCTTCTTGGGAAGGATAAATAATTGCTACAAGAGATCGTTAGAAAGGAAGATCCCTCCGAGCTGCATGGTGGGCGGGATGAAGGATTCACAGAGTAAGCACGTTATTCTGAGTGGAAGCACTGAAGTCATAAGTAATGAAGGTGGACGTTTCTGCTACCCAGAGTTCTCCAGCGGAGATGAGAGTGAGGATGACACGTTTTTTGGCAGCATGCAGGAAGAGCACGAGAGCTGGGATGAAAGTGATGAAGAGTTGTTAGCAATGGAAATCCGCATGAGGGGCCAACCTCGCTTTGCTAATTTCAGAGCTAACACCCTGTCTCCTGTTCCATTCTGTGTGGACAAAAAATGGAATACCGTGCCCCTTCGGAACAAGTCTCTGCAGCGCATCTGTGCAGTGGATTATGATGACAGCTACGATGAAATTTTAAACGGTTACGGGGAGGAGACTGTCATTCTCTATGGGCAAGAGAGCATGCAGAGCATGGTCTCTTCTGATTCCACATCTCCTGATTCTTCTCTGACAGAAGAGTCTCGTTCTGGAACAGCCAGCAGTTCTTCCCAGAAGCTCTGTAATGGAGGGTTGTCTCCGAGCACTCCTCAGGAACTCAAAGTGATTGAACCGGAATATGAAAGTCTTTGTGACAATCAACAAGCGAAGGATGTGCCAAAAGCACCCAGAAATACTCTGAAAGGGCTTGAGACTCACAAGGCAGTCCTTGCGCTTCGCGTGGAGGAGAAGGATGGCAAAATTGCTGTGCAGACTGACACACAGGAGAACAAAAGTTCTTCGGATGATGCTGCTCAAGCCGTAACTATTAATTTGGTGCCTGTGGAGGAGCAAGCTAAACCTTACAGGGTGGTGAATATGGAACAACCAGTGTGCAAGCCATACACCGTAGTGGATGTCTCAGCTGCCATGACCAGTGAATGTAAAGAGAATCAGGCTGAAACCTCAGAAACCAAAAAGGCGTCGTCTAACCCGAGCTCCCCGGTAACCCCAGGCACTCCTGTTGCATCTTCTGCAGCATCTCCGGTGTGTGTGCACGCTAAGCTGAAAAAGTCCAGCGCAATCAGATACCAGGAAGTGTGGACTTCTAGCACCAGTCCGAGACAGAAGATACCTAAGGTGGAGCTGATTGGAAACAGCTCAGGGCCTTCCGTTCCTCCCAGGAAGACAAGCCACAAGTCAGCTCCTACTTCACCTACAGCTACAAACGTTTCTTCAAAAACAATCCCAGTTAAGTCTCCTAATTTGTCTGAGATAAAATTCAACAGTTACAACAATGCTGGCATGCCACCTTTTCCTATTATCATTCACGATGAGCCCACTTACGCTAAGAGTTCCAAAAATGCTATTAAAGTTCCTATTGTAATCAATCCAAATGCCTACGATAACCTGGCCATCTACAGAAGTTTTCTAGGGACCAGTGGGGAGCTGTCAGTCAAAGATAAAACTACAAGTGTGATAAGCCATACCTATGAAGAAATAGAAACGGAAAGTAAAGAGACCGAAGCCATAAGCAGCAAACCTACTGAGCTGCCCCTAGCAAAGGGGGTGGCCAATAGCTCTGAGTGCAGGCTGGGCTCTGTGGCTCAAAAGGTCCAAGAGTTCAACAGCTGCCTCGGTAAAAGCCAGGTATCCCCACAGAGAAGTTACAGTGCTGACCACAGCTCCCCATCCAGAGTTCAGAAGGCAATGCAAGAGCCTGCAGCCAAAGCAGACATAGCCCCGGATGGTTGTGCTGGAAGCAGCGGTGGCAGAGAGAACGCAAGCACGGTGCTATCACAGATTGTGGCTTCTATCCAGCCTCCACAGTCTCCTCCAGAAACGCCTCAGTCTGCTCCCAAGTCCTGTAGTGTGGAAGAGCTGTATTCCCTACCCCCTGAGGGAGATGCTCCTAAAAGCACCCTGGTACGACCCAAATCTCTGTTTACATCACAGCCCGAAGTGGAGTCCTCCAAGATGGAAAGCGCTGGCACTAAGATGCAGAAGGATCCCCTTTCACAGCCAGCTGCCACTCCCTCTCCAAAGCCAGCGCGAAGCACCCCGAGTGCCACGAGTCCCCAGGTGGAGCAGGCGCCGCCATTCCCCCCTCCACGCTCCACCTCCTCCCCCTACCATGCCAGTAACTTGCTGCAGAGGCATTTCAGCAACTGGGCCAAACCCAACAGCCCCACTAGGTCGACCGAGGCCGAGTCCATCCTGCACTCGGAGGGGCGGCGGCCCGACGCCAAACCCAAGCGCTGGATATCGTTCAAGAGCTTCTTCCGCCGCAGGAAAGCTGACGATGAGGAGGAGAGAGAGAAGGACAGGGACAAGGGGAAGCTGGTGGGTCTGGATGGAACAGTCATCCACATGCTGCCCCCTCCTCCCGTGCAGCGGCACCACTGGTTCAGCGAGGCCAAGTCGGAGTCGAGTGAGAAGCCGTCGATCGTTTTCATGTACAGGTGTGAGCCGGCACAGGCAGAGCCCAGGGCTGAGCTCCCACACAAGGCTGGGCTGGAGTCTGCTCTGGCAGAGGCACTGGCGAAGGACAAGGGAGAAACGCAAGAAAAGGCTCCAGAGAGCTCGGAACAGAACACAGCCAGCCATTCCTCACCACCTCAGGCTCCCAGGAAAATCCCCAGGTACCATTCCACTGCTTTAGTCACTTACTCAGTTGTGAACTGTCCTGTGTATGCTGCTCGAAAGGGAGACACTAAGGAGTGTTGTTATTTTGAAGCTTTTTTTTCAAAGTGTATTTATTTTAGGAACTTAGGGTGTATTTTAAAATCTTTCTGTTATGTTAGATACCAGAAAAGGTGTAAAACACACATTTCTTCTTCTGCTTACTAGAAGCAGTGCCTGATATTTAGAGTTTGTCCTGCAGGCTCACTAACGTGTCACAATAGCCATGTTCCATTGAATCAGATCCATTTTCTTGAATTTCTACTTTAAGAAAATATTTCTGTGTTAAGGGAAACTTCAGAATTTCTCAGCAGAAGGCAACTATTGAGAAGTACAATAGAAATTAAAAGATCTGTGACTCACAGAAGGTGCTGTGCTAACTTTGCCTGTCATGCCCAAGAGTTCAACAGATGCTAATTAACCACACTGCAGCATCACTGCAGCATTCCCAAACTAAACCTTGTAAAAAAGTAGTAACAGAATCAGGGTACCTACAAAACAGTGTTATCTCTGTCTTGCAAGGCCTTTAGCAGTGACTGAGTTTTGTCCCCTGACAGTGTTGGATCCAGTAAGAGCTGCTCACATCAGCTGTAGTCAGTTGTGCAGGCAGAGTAATATTCCCTGAGTGCTGGACCACAGCTGTGGATGTGTTAGAATTTGTCTTCCAACATTATTACATAAGCCACTTCCAAAGTAGCCTCAAATTTGAATGATTTATTTCATTATAACAACAGCCTAATGGGAGGAAATCAAAAATTTTGGGAAGTGTGAGAAAATGTATCATGACAGTGTTTTTTTGTTTTCTTTCTCCATATTCTGTACAAGAAAACTGCAGTGTATTTTAGCTGAAACCAGTTTTAACCTAATAGAAATCTCTGTGTGAACATAGAGCTTACCATGAACTGACTGCCACTTGTCCTAAAGTAAAATATCTTGGTTTTCTTTCTCCATTGTCTATACAAGAAAAGTGCTAGAATAAGCCTTGATGGGAGAGCAGTCTCTAGATTTACCCTAAATGGATTGGTGAGAAGCAGCTCACCAATAACCAACAGCAGTAACCTTAAGAGGGCACATAAAGGATTGCAGGAGTTTGTGCTCTCAAGCCCCTTTACAAGAACCTGCTTTTTTCTCATGTCTCTGGGGGAAGCTGGAGAATGTGAAGCTGATTTTGGTTCCAGTGCCATCTGGAGATTCCCTTGCTGCCACCTCTCAGTGTCCTGCTCCTGTGCTGCCAGTTCCTGTGCTGTGGTGAGCCAGGCACAGATCCAGGACAGAAGGAGCTTCGCAGTCACTCTTCAGCCACATCAGCTGGGTGATGTGCCAGGGCATGGGGCAGGAAGGAGCAGGAGCTGCTCTGAGTGGTGCCTGCCAGGGATTCCTGCACTGCCCTGGAGATGGTGCTGTCGGAATGTTCCTGTCCTTGCTCTGTGGCTGGGATTCCTTCTGCCCTTCCTTTGGAAGGCAACAGGTCACTGATCTCTCATTCACTTGTTCCAAAAAGCATGTTCACTCTTTAGTTATCTTCAAGTCACAATGATGTTGGTTAAAACCATATCTCAGAATTTTCCCCAGTGAAAACTGGAATTTTCCAGATGTTAGAATTGGAATTTCCTCTTTCTGACAGTATTGTTCCCTGGTTTCTACAAATTTCAAAGAAAATATGCTGAGGTGCTGAGTTGTGGGAGCACTGGGTAGCTTTATGCTTCAGTTCTTATATTCTTGGTGTCTTGAGTTATTTAGGGTTTTTTAATACTTCTTAGTGTTGTTAATGAACCAAGTTAAACCCTATAATGCCACAAAATTCAAAGTTCTTATTGTTGTTTAAGGGGTTTGGCTTTTGTTTTTAATATCCTGGCGGGTGAGAATCAGGATTTCTAAAAGCTATTTTTGCATAAGCAGGAGGCATAACCCATGAGAAGCTTGCTTTGTGTTAACCCTGCAGGAATTAGTACAAAGTTAGCTGTAATTCAGGCTAAAATATGTGCATGGAAAAGATGTTCAGAATGTTCAGTTAAGCCTGAAGAGGCTGAGAGCAGAATGGATGACCTGAAGATAGCAATCAGTGAACAGGACACTTCCCTAACTCAGAATGCCAAGAACAGCAAGCTCTCTGAAAAAACAAACTGATGACCTGGAAAATAAGATAAGCTTTAAAAATGTCAGATTACTGGGGGGTCTCAAAAGCAAATTAAATGAAGATCCAGTATTTCCTTACTTTGCAATGGATTACAAAGCTGCTAAAGATTGATAACAACCACAAAACAGCCAAAGGTATTTCAAGTTATCACTAGAAAGGTCAGCTTTCCCTTTGAACAGCACTTGCAAAATAGTTTTTCAGAGAGCTGAAAATTCTCTCTCTGTTATACAAAGGAACTTGGTTTTGGTTTCTCAATGTGATCGTTTCTGTTTGATGGCAGGCTGCACATATGCTGGTTCAAAAGGAGCTACCAAATAATGATTTGTTAAATTTACCAAAAATATTTAGATTAATGTTTGCTAAAAATCAGTTTTTTCATTAATTAGAACGAGAACACCTTTAGTTCATGAAGCAGCAGTTGTTCTCAGCCACAAAACCTAAAATGGACCAAAAGATAATATGATATTTCTGGCCTGAGTCACTGTAATTGATGAAGGTGGTACAGCACAGCATGCAATCCACTCATCACAAGCTGAAGAAAAAGATCCTTCAAAGGCTTTGTTATCTTACAGATCAGACTGTTCCTATTGGAGTTTCACAAGATAAAGGCTTCTCCTCTCCCTCACTGAGACATCAGTGCTCACACCCAGCAGCAACTTGTTAGATTGAGACATTTCCTAAAAGCAAAGTGCAGCACAGTGTCCTGCTGCTTCCTTGGCTCTCTTCATAAAGCACATCAGAGCTGAACTAATCTGATCTGGGCACAGCCATCTCCATTTCAGTTACAGGTTAAACTCAAGAGTTTCCTTTCGCAGCTGCAAGTCAGCCATAATTTTCCTTTATGGGATCTATGGACCAGTCTTGGATGATGGGAAGGTAAAACTGTTTTTCCTGAAATATTTCCTTCAGGTAGTGTGTTCTGTATATTTCTTTTGTTCTGGTTCAGATAAGGAAGCACTTCTTCATAGTTAAATTTGTGATCACCAATCTAATTCCTAAGATTGTGTTCATTTTTGCAAAAGGATTTGAGCTCATAACTGATAGATCTGAGCTGTGTGTAGAGGAATATGAGTGTGGTGACAGATCACTCAGTAGGAACAATGGGAATCTCTGTTCTTCAAAAATGTGGTCATACACTAAGATCAGGATTTTTTCCAGAGACAGGCAGGAATAACTGCCACTGCCACATTCCACTTTCCACTGATCCAGTCCTGCAGATTCCACAGCTGCTTCAGAAGCTGCTTGGGAAGATAACAGAATCTGTGAAATCACAGTGGGGCTTTGTTTCAAATAAAGCCCTTCCCAGCTTGGAGGGCTTCTGGTACAACTCTTAGCGTGAGGTTCTCACATGAACCCAGAAACTTTTAGGTACAGCCCGAGTGAAGTGATGAGAATTCAAGGATGTTATAGATGAAAAGAAATTCCTTGGTTGAGCAAGTCTACTGAAATGGGAGAAATCCTTCCTGAAAATTGAAGGTGGATCAGCTCTTCCTTCTTGTCAAACCCATGTTAGGGCTCTTCTTATCTAGGTATCAGCAAGCTTTATCTGCCTTACTCAGCTGTGCTTTTAAAAGTATTATCTAGCTATCTTCTACCATTTCATCAATAAAAAATTTGTGAGATTTTTCACAAGAACATTTTCCAGTTATAACAGAATTAGAAATTCTGCATGTGCATTAAGCAATAAGTTTGGTAACATTTTATGTGAGAACTTGTAAACACCAAGGGCTTGTTAAAGATCCAAGTAGAAGGGACTTTACCATTTATTATTTTATAAATTTAGATTAAGAAATGGTAAATCATATATTATTGTTCTTAACTCCTCTAATACAGTCTGTAAAATGGAAAGGCTGAGAACTTAAAATGGATAAAGAAAAATATCTTCTTTATAATGCACAGTTAATCTGTGAAACTCATTGCCATTAAGTTTCAGTGACACTAAAGAGCTTAGCAGGATGTCTTTACTGGATTATCAAGTGTTCTCCCTTTATCCGTGCAAACATCGCATTATACAAGATCTTAAAAAAAAATAAAAAATTCTAAAGCTTCAGGACTAAGCCAGCTTCTCAATAACCAGAATTAGGAATGAACTTCACGGCTTAGTTGTTTCAGGTTGTCATTTGAGAAGTTTGTTTAGCTCTCCTCTGCAGTGACTGTTTGTGGAGATGAGGAGGGACTGAGCTGCAGGAGCCACTGCAGTGTCTTCTGCGTCCATAGTGGCCTGTGACTGAAACCTGGGCACTGCTGTCTGTGCTCAGTGCCTTGCAGGAATAAAGTGCTCAGTGTTGGGAGAAGTTCCTGGGGAAGGCAGCCTCTGACTTCCCTGCAGCCATTAACCTCTGCATTTTTCCTCCAGCATCATTCAGTCAGTTTAAGCTTTATATTGGCTTTATTAGCTTAAAAGTGCAGGGCCTGAGGGCATCCCAAAGTGCTCTCTTTGGAACGAATATAGCTAAAAATGGCACAGTTGGGTTTTTGTGTGTGCAAAACACAGTCCTCTTCCTTGTCATCTCCAGCTGTGCAGCTGCCATTGATCACTGCTGTGCCCATGTCCAGGAGCAGATCAGAGTCTGTGCTGGCTCCCAGGCCACATCAGCTTTTCTCTGCTTCTGTCACTAATTCCTGCCACTGGGATTTATGTGCTGTCTTGCACAGAACTGTGTTCCCTCACCTTGACCTGTGGATCTGACCCTAATTCAGGAATACACACTCACAGTCACTTCTTCTAAGCTCTCCACTTTATCTCCCTCATATTCATTTGCTATTTAGTAATCACTCTAATTTAGCAAGCGTGCTCTGAATAGAGGAGAACACAGGTCACACAAGAGCTGTGATTCCAGTGTCCTCACCAAAATTAACTCACTACACAGGCAGCTTCCTGGATCCTACTGTTCCCAAAAGACCGAGGCGAGTTAGACCGCATCATCTTCTGGCTATCCTCCAAAAACCACGGAGGAGGAGAGCCTGAAGGAAAGAGAGGCATTTGTCCCTGCAGAAAAATAACACTGTCAAAACACTTTGGAGCCCATGCACACGTGAATGTCAAGTGTTTGGATTCAGTGGGGTGTTGTCTGAAGGACAGTCATTTTTATGGCAAGTTTTGTTGCTTCACATGATCTCAGCTTCTTAGGAAAACAAACACGTTCTCTGAGTGCAGAGGGCTGCTTCCTGCACTAACTGAACAGTTGTTTAGCTTCAGCCACTTGTGCCCTAGGAGCAGAGTTCTCTAAGATAATTAATTTCTGTGAAGTTTGTTTTTGAAATTAAAAAGGGAAGAGAAAAAGACTTGGACAGAGAAGGCTGCGCCCACTATGGTAGATGCTAAATACGTGCTCTTATGCAAGGCATCAAAGAATTCATCCTGGCAAAATATCTATAAATATCCCAAATAAGGAGATAGCTTCAAGTATGACTTGCTACCAACAAGCAGATAGAAAGTTATATAAAATCAGGCTTTAATGGTTCTGGTCTGAGAGAAGTGCCTGTTTATCAACTGCTTCTCTTTCCTCGAAAAACCAGTCATTTTAACTGTTTGGTTCATGAAGCAACCTGTGATTTGGTTCTTGTAGCTCCCTGAGTGAGGATGGTTCCCCCTTTTGTTCCTGCTGTGTCCTGCCAGCACCACTGAAGGGTTTGACATTTGCACTGAGTACATGAGCTTGATCTCTGTGTCCTCAGCCCTAAGATACTGGGAAGCATTTCCCCGTGGCTTTCATGACCTGACCTCTAATTGCTGCGGTTTAAAATGTATTCTTTTGAGGCACTGAGTACAGATGGGAGATACTCTCTTGCTCCTAACAATAGGTTAGTGTTACTCGTGGCAGTGCTGCGGAGAGCTGGACGTGCAGTAGCCATGAGTAAGGCCATAGCCCTCATTCCAGAGCAGTGATGCAGAGCAGTCCCTGCAGGGAGGCAGGGCAGGAGTTAAGAAGGCAGGGCTGGCTGTGCCCGGCTCGGGGCCCTGGCAGAGCCCAGCCCCCGAAGGTAAACACTAAGGTGCAGTAGGTGTATCACTCTGTGCAGAGTTCAGCCCTCTCGCTCACAGCTTGCACAACTTGTAGCACACCAGAACACTGTGGAATCAATGGCTCGCCAGAGTTTCAAGACATGATTAAAAGACTCAAGAAGGCCCTGAAAGAATTTCCTTTAATGGGGAATTGTGTGAGTGAGTACAGTGGGTGAGTTGGTATTTTTTTCTTTCTTCCTTTCTAGCTGTTGGTTTACTTTGGCCAAATGCTTCTAGCTTAGGTTTAGTGTATGTGCTTGCATGTGTCTGGTTTGGAGAATGAGTATGTTCTTACCTCACCAAGTGATACTAAAAAGTTACTTTGAGATGTGGTAATTCCTGGTTTGTGGCAATGGCAGAACTGTGGAGCTATATTTCTTCTTAAAGAAAACATTCCTCTTGAGGAATGCAGGTATGTATATTATTTACAGCAACTACAAGACTTCAGTGAAATTATCCTGAGAGCCTTGTTACTGCTTTAATTTTATGTCTGCTTTCCTCTGAAATTACAGAGGTTAACACTTTCATGTGGATATATTTATGGCACATGGAATGTTCTTCACACCATTCCTATGCATGGTACTAAAATTGAACAAAAAACGTTACGCTGATTAAAGATTACATCTTTTTGAACTTACGCCATTTTTTCTCTTTTACTAACAAGTTCTAATGAGTTTGGTTTGTGTCAGCCTGCAGTTCAAATCCATGAGTCTGAGCAGAAACAGCATGTGCACACTGCACCGTCCTGGCCCTTGTCATGCAGAGCATTGGCATGTTTCAATTTTGTACTCGGGATTGCTACAAGATTGTGCCCCGGGATTTCCAGGATTCGGGCTTTGCCATAGGCATATACCTATCATTTATGTTAACTCTTTGTGGAAGTTTGAAACCGTTATCACAAAAAATTAATATCTCTACAGATATTCAATGTGCTGATCATTTTTTGATAGAAGTGTTACTCCTGTCCCCAATGGAAGTCACAAGTAGTTCAAAATCTTGTTGTTGCATTTGATCAGGCTGTAGTAATGAGAACTAGCAAGCAGCACATATGCTCCTGAGATTTGGCCTATAAATGAGTATTTGTTTCTGCAAGTGAGAGAACATAAAGGCATGGAAATATTTTTGCTCTGACATGTTTTTGTGGCATATATTGATAATTGCTGCTATATTTTAAGTATGATTGTGGGGTTTTATGAAATCTCGACATTTTTTCATGCATATAATGCACAGCTTTTAAATTATACTGCAATAAATATATCCATGGAAACCAACTGAATGCACAATTTTCAGAGTTCTGTGCTATAAGTCATCACAGTTTGATTAAAACTTCATAACTAAGAGTAGGCACAGAGGAATGTCTTCAGTGCCTTTTGCAGTTGGCCTAATGCAGGTGGATTTTAATGGTGGGGAATTTTATATGGGAAAGAGATTATTGGCCTAAATGAGGTCTGTTTCCCAGAGTCTCAATTCCCAAAATCCTACCAGTATATGAAAGTGTATCACTAAAGTTTTATGCATTTATTGGGACTTAATCCTCCTTGCTATACCTTGTCATATTTGTTTGAGGCACAATTGTTTGCACTGGTAAAAAGCACCTTAAGCTCTGCTGCTGTCCTGAGTCCCACACACTTCACCCAGAACCATGCCTGCATATTTATGATGTTGATGGTTGCCAAGCTGTAAAACATTTTATTGTACCTTTTTTATCAAAGGCAAGAACTATTAGATTATATATAATGACCATAATAGTAACTGACATGTTACTGTTTCAGTCACAAGTTGTTTCTTCTCGTTAAGGAAAATCAAACCTGTAGATAATTGTTCTCAGAAAAGGAGGGTGGAAGAACTGACTCCCTCGCCAGTTTTTCGCCCTTCCTGAAGACACTCAGTGCCCAGCTGGACTCTGCAGGTGATGCTGTTGTGTTTTTGCAGTCAAGTGCCCGATGACCCCACGCTGGAGGAGCTGTCCCCTCGTGTCCCCAGAGCCGTGTTTGTGAAGCAGGACAATGGGGGCAGCGCCTCAGTCATCCCAGTCTCGTCTGCCCGTGGCCCCCTGGGGGAGGAGGAGAAAGAAGAAGCTCCAAATTCTCCTGATCTGAGTGCCTGCAGTGCTACCTACAGCAATCTAGGTGAGTGGACTCCCACAGGAAAACACAGCAATTGGGTCACATTTTGGATACCTCTCCAGCTCAATGCATGTTCATAAGGGGAGCTCTTAATGCCTAGTATTTAATATTGATTTACAGAAAATAAAGATATATAGTCTCATTCAGGGATCACAGCCAAGAAAGTGAAGATTCAACAAACTCAAAGATTTCTTCTCCTGGAATTTAAAACAGTCTTTTAGTTGTCCTTAGCGATAAATATTTCAAATTATTTTTGAAAGAAACATTCTTTTATATCTTGGGAGGAATTTTTGTCAAAGAAGTTTAAAATACAGAGCGAACTACCTAATTTCTTTAGAAGGAATAAGTAAAATTCAGTATTTTTCTAAACTTCAGCAAAAGATAGGGCTTTTTATTTTAGAGCATCAGTAGCTGCTAAAATATTTGTACTCATCTTCTGTCGGCTGGAACTGTTCTTATCCTAGACAGAGAGTTTACTTTTGCTCCTTCCCAATGAGATCTGAATGTCCTGCAGGTACTACTCAAAGATTGATTGATTGATTGATTGATTGAATTCCTGACTCATTAAAGAGATCCATGGATGCAAGATAAAGCAGGATCTCCTGATGCACACTGTCAATATTATCAGCCTAGTTTTCTCAAGCATTTTGATTTGCTGTACTGTGAATTCAGGGA
The DNA here is from genome assembly GCA_009812075.1 of Sialia sialis. Classification (NCBI taxonomy): domain Eukaryota; kingdom Metazoa; phylum Chordata; class Aves; order Passeriformes; family Turdidae; genus Sialia; species Sialia sialis. The sequence continues at coordinate 17,889,399 of VRYO01000100.1, read as the reverse complement.
TTCCTACAGCCAGGTTTTCTAGAACAAAATCTCTCCTTTGTTTACACTCCAGGATATCCAAATACATGGTTTTTGAACATCCCAATCCTGTAAACACAGTAATTTATTAAGCATTTTGCCAAGGGTAAACTGATTGTGTTGAGATGGCTCAGGAGTACAGGGGGTTTGGCATGTCCACACAGGTTTCAGGGATCGAGGACTAAACTTTAAACCCTCAGGTGCATACATTCCTTAGACATTCAGGGAAAGTGCTGCATTTTTTTGCTTAAGTGCAAATTAGTGGCAAGCTTATTAGTGCATTCTGCTATTAAAACATTAATTAGGTGTTGTTTATAAAGCATAAGGAGGAAAAATATCCTGTCCAAGTGTGATGCTAACATCTACCAAGAAGCTCTTCCTCTAAGGAGGAAAACTAAAATCGGTATCTTTATGGTGAATCACTCATAGATATAATGAATTATTTTTGATTTAGTGATATATATATATATATATCTGTATCTATATTTGCTGTATTTAGAACAGGCAGACACATCCAGACAGTTGAGGTCTAGCTACATCAGAACTACTTGCACCATGTTTATCCCATGCAGCAAAGTACCATCAAACACTGGAACAGCTTGCAAGAGAAGTTATGGGATCTCTGTCTGTGGAGATGTTCACAGATGATCTGAAGCTGCTCCAGGCACAGTTATCCAGAGATCCCTTCCATCAGTCCTGGCCTGTATCAGTGCTGCTCCTAAGTTTGAGTGTTCCTTTTAAAAACCATGAAAAAGTCAGCCCCTTAGCAATTTATTCAAAATCTTCTCCTCATGCTCGGTTCACTTTGAGCTGTGCTGTCTCCAGAGTAACCTTTTGGTGTGAAAGGGTTAAGTCAGCTCTGGGGCTTGCCTGCCTCTGGCTGGGAGAGCTGCCTGTTGGAGGAGCAGTGCTTCCCTAAATGGCACTGAGCTGCCTGGCTGCCCTTCAAAGGCTCCCAGCTTTACTCCTGCAAGCTCACTTTCGAATTCAGATGGCAACAGGGAGATTTCTAGGTAGGGACAGAGAATAATTCCTGCTTGTTTGCACATCGTGCATCACCTAGGCAGCAAAAACCTTATCTTTTGTAGAATTTACAGCTTCTGGTATGTGGAACTGGAAGAAAGGATAATTTGAGGACTTACATCACATTTGACTCTTGCCCCACCTGCAATTAGAGCTACATGCTACAGTTTGTAAAATACATCACATGAACATCTCAATTTGCAGCATAATGCACAACGTTCACTTTTTTAACTAATCTCATACATATTCTCTGTATTTTATTAAAAAGCAGATAATATGTCTCTACTTTGATAAATGGTCAATCTTCAGTTCTGTCATATCATCATGACCAGAAATTATTGCAAGCCTTGGTAAATTTTCATCTGCAGTCAGATAATAGTTTATATCAAGTGCTGCCCTCAAATATATTTGGTTTGGCCTTCCAAGAGACAAGCCTTACAAAACAGGAATCAGGAGGAATTCCTCCAGGAATGTGGTACAACAGAGAAGAATTAGGGTTTTGTGGGATTCCACCTTGATGACAGGGTAAGGTGTGTTTCTGGTGTAGAAATAGGAGGAAACTTGAGTAGGAGGAGACAGATTCTTGACTGCCATGGTCACAGTCCAGCTCTGGTGCCCAGAGTTCAGCAAGAATGTTTTAAAAATTGTGCAGGCTCTAAAGAAAAGCTTTACAAATGCCTGGTACTGTGGCAAGCACTCCATAGGGATAAATTCAGATTCTGCATCCATTCAGTTTATCAAAGTAAGAGTCTGGCTTGATCAGGTGTGGGTGCTCTTGTGGTGAGCAGAACTGTGATGAGGGAGACCTGTGCTATCAACTATTTAACAAAACCCAGGGGCTGCCACTTGAATCAAGATGAAGAAACAAATGTTCAAATGTGTAAGGGATGTTTCTTTTGTGAGGGGTTCTTTTATTGTTACAGAAGTTAATTCAGGTAAGCCCTGTAAGTGATGATAAGGAAGACAAAGCCTTTCCTTTACAAATCTTAAAATTGTTCTGTCTTTGTCTGAATTTGTTGGGGAAATTGCCTTCATTGAATTTGCATGACTGTAAGTAGATTAAGGTATTCTCAATATACTCAGGATAGTACTTCTGCTATTGAAAAAAGAATAGGTTATTTCATTATCAGCTGTTTTTCTCTTTCCATCCAAAGAAATTGAAAAAAGGAGGCTGAGTTTCTAGGCTTTGTGATTGCTGACATTGGAAAAAAATCCCAATCACAGCATGTGCCATGGGGCATTGCCCCAGTCAGGCAGTTAGGGCAGAAAACAGTGCTTTACCAGGCTGTAAATAAGGTAATGAGATCATTGTTGATGAAAACTGGCAGCTCAGTGACAGACAGTGATTACAGCATCAGCCTGGTGCACTTTGTATAATACATAATTAGCACAGGTAATGTCCAACATGTGTAATGGAGGGTGGGCAGCAAGACCTGACAAGTCACCAGGCAAACACAGTCAGGCTTCTCTTACCTGCATCTCACAAGAGACCTGAGCCCAGGTCAGATTACTGCTGAGACACTGGAGGTGCATCACAATGGTATTTAACAAAGTTTGCTTTCCTTTCTCTGACATACATCATCATTCTGGTAAGATTTTTATCTATCAAATTGACAATAAATGTGTAAACAATGCAGGGTTTAATGCATATTCCAGTTTTAGAGAATAGTGGTATACATGGACAGCATTTATTGGAATTGGGGCTGTGATACATGCTGGTAGCTTTTGCAGTGGCTGAAGGTACTTGATGCATTTGTGGTTTTTTCATGGTTTGGTTATTTTTATCAGTCAGGATAAGTGTTTATTAAGGAGTGATGTCAGATTTGATAGTTTCAGCAGCTAACATAAATAGGCTGCAATGCAAAGTCCGATGATAAATCAGTTACCCAGAAAAATTAAATTTAAATGCCTTTCTCAGAGGCCTGTCAGAGTTTCAGAACTCCGCATGGTGTCTGGAGACTTAAGCATTAGTATTTAAATAGTGTAGCGAGATTCTGTAATGGAAGATCTTATTGAACTGTAGAATTATTTAAAGCTCTCTAGAAATCTGCTGTCTGTAAAGAGTTAAATTTTTTTCTGTCATTAAGCAGTCTGGAATCCACTTAAAAGATCTCTCAAAGTGGTAGCCTGATATTGTCCCTGTTCTTCCTTTTCATTTTGCCTCCAAAGAGTGTGGCTCAGGCTGAACTTAGAGTAGGTAAGGAAATTATGAGTTTAGGCATGCAAGGGGAGAAAGAAAGGATAGGCATGGAAAAGAAATTATTGCTCTGCTCGTATTTCTATGCAAAAGGACATTCTTGTGTCTTTGACAGGGACAACACTTAAGACAAGCTTTTTCTTGCAAGGCAGTGAATTTATAAAAATTGGGCCATGTAGTTTCCTGCCATGCTTGGGGAAAGCTGAGCTGGAAAGACTGGCCCAATGGCTATGGAAGAAATGTACAGTGTTAGAACTCAGAAGAGAAACAGTGCAGACATGAAACTTTTCAACTGGATAATACAGATGGCTAGATTTCAATATGGAAAACTTGTTCTTGTGGGAAGAAACTACACTGTAACAGAGCATGTTAAACAAACTGACTTTTCTCAGCTGAGACTACTTGAAACAATAACTACAGAATGACTTGTACATTCAGTTCTCTGCCACCCGCTCCAGACATCTGAAAAAACAACTTCTGGTTATGAAAACCTTCTCCAATTCTGTTTGGATGTCACAGTGCCAGTAGCTATGCAAAAGCAACACTGGTTGCAGTCTCCTCTGTGTGAATGGTTTTGGAGGACGGAGCCATTAAAGCAGACAGAAAATAAGAGAATTGGACAGTTAACACTGTTATAAATCTTACCTTTCCTGGAGAGGGCTTTGCTGCTGCTCTAATTTGTTTCCTTGTTTCCCTCCAGCACCTGTGCATCCGTGGGTCAGTAAGTCCCACAAGCAAGGCAGGTTAGCAGACTGCCTCCTGTCCCTGTCAAACCCCAGCACTCTCAGCAGAGTGGGGAAGAGAAAACAGGCAAGCTGATCTTTAGCACAGAGTGTTGCTGGGGAGAAGGACATAGGGCACAGATTTTGTAAGAGTGAGCCCTTGTGGAAGAGGACGTTTGCATGAGTAAGAGAATTGGATACAAAATAGAAATGGACTTGTCTCAGGATTAAGCAAAAGGCATCTGGATGTGTGTCTGGCAGGCAGACATCAATTCTGCTTTTGACTTGGAATTCTACCACACTTCACCTCTGCAAAAGGAACTTCATGAGAGAGTTCCTGTAGTGCCCAGCTGGCAGCAGAATTCAATGCTGCAGCTCAGCAAACACTCAGTGCAGCACAAAGCTGCAGTAGGGTCCCCTGAGCCCTCCAAGAGCCACACTTTCTTCAGCAACCTTTACAATGATTTGCAGTCTTCCCTGAATATCAGGTGTGTACAGAACTGATAGAATTTTCTGCTCAAAACTGGGTTTTTTAAACATTGGACTAGCCAGGCTTATCATTAAATCCATAAGGCTCTTCTGAGGGTTTCTGGAGCTTAAAGAAAAGATAGGGATTTCATTTGGGATGTTGTCTCCTTGGAAGGATTGAAAAGAGAATGATTGTTCAGAAAGGAGGGAGCAAGCCTGTTTTGTTTGTGGGTACGAACCAAAATAGGATCTTCTCTGATCTTCTGAAATTTCAGCATTCTAAACCAGCACTGCAGGGTTTGGTACATCCTGGCCAAGTGGATTTTGGATTCTGTCATGTTTATAAAAACTGTAACAACATATCTTAACATGCAAAGGAAGCTAATGCTTCTTTCTTTTTGCAAACTGCAAAGTCATTAATTATTAATTAGGGATTGAAGTGATGTCATTCAGATCTAAATCTTAGATCCCTCTAGTCTGGTTCAGCATTCCAGTTTAATCCTCTCTTGATAAGGACCTGGTGGGCTTGGCAGTGTTAGGTTAACAGTTGGACTCTGATCTTAAAGGTCTTTTCAGCCTAAATGATTTAATGAGTCAGCACATTATAAATGGTCAAATAATTATAGTGTCTGTTCCCTTACCAGAAAAGATGCTCAGCTGCAATTATTCAGAGCATCCATTTCAGGTCTGGAGTTTTCAGCTGTCAGAGTTGGCTCCCCACCTCACCATGATACAGTCAGTGAACATCCCAGGAGAAGTAGAAAGTTTATAAAATAATTTCTCTGAAAATAGCAGTTGATTGGAAAGATCTCATTTTGATATGAGCAACAACAGTTTAATTGTCCCAGAGCAGCGAGTTGGTCATTTGTATTGTGTGTTCATTAGTTTTTATTCTCCATTATATATTTGTCATTTATTTATTCGGCATTTCCAAGGACTCTGGCACTTACGAAACATAAATGCCTTTTATAAAAGCCACCCAAAACACATGGCAGGAAGTTTGTCTTCCCTGGATTCACACAAATGTCTGAAACTAGAAATGCCAGGCTTTCGTGTATGCAACTTGCCATTTGGAATCTCTTGAGTGAAGCCAGGTTTGGTTATTTCTGAACATAACACTGCCAACAAAGGTACCCATGGCAAGTAAGAAAGGGAAACTAGACATTAATTATCATTAGAGAAGTTACAGTCAGGGGGAGAGCAGGAGAGTTTTAATTGCAGGGTAGAAACTATTTCTGCCTACTCTTGATGGCAACACACTTGTCAACTTGAGTGAAAGTTGGCTTCACTTCCTTGATTTCACCCTGTGAACGTGCTGGGGCAATCCTGAATGCCTGATGTGACCACCAGGGTACCTAGCTAACAGAGTATCTAAACTGTGTTGTGTCTGGGTTCCGTTCTGAAATAGGATTTTCAGCCTGTATACTGCATTTCCCAATTGTTTTATGCAGTAGAAATTATAGGACGCTGGTTGTAATTGCTGAAACTGGACTTGGCCAAATTGTCAAACTGAGGTTTGGTTTTTGCTTGCAGTTCTTGTCATTGATCTGCTGGATGTAAAATGGCAGCACTGCTAGCACTGAAGCTGATTTCAGATATATGCCAAAGTCAAATCAAGACTGGCTGGATGTAATCAGATATATGTGCTGATTTGGTCATTTACTTTCTAATTAGTTCATCTTTTCATGTATATATCTAAGAGGTTTTGAAGTGTTGGGAGGGTGGGTCCTAGCTGGGGTTTTGGGGGCTTTTGCCTTAAACAACTTTGCAGAGTGCAAACAGGAGCAGCACATATGAAATACTTTAATCTTCTCTTACTGTTATCTTATTCCACAGGGCAGTCCAGAGCAGCCATGATCCCTCCAAAACAGCCGAGGCAACCCAAGGGAGCTCTGGATGATGCCATTGCCTTTGGAGGACTGGCAGACCAGGAGACAACGAACAACTTGCAGCCAACCCCACCTCCACTGCCAAAGAAAACAATTCTGAGAGCCAACACAGAACCAACTCCCCGAGACCTGCAGAAGCAGGCTCTGGAGAACAACCTGTGCATCATGGCCAATCCCACCTATGACATTGACACCAACTGGGAAGCGAGCAGCGCCTGCTCCTCGGTCAGCCTGGAGCTCAAGGTGCTGGACAACGAGTCAGGAGATTCCTTGGACAGGCCGACAGAGAAGCTGAGGGCCACCACCTCAGCCACCAACAGCGTTTGCAGCCTGAGCACCGTCAGTATTAAGGAGCGCTGCTCCAACAGCATGGAGTCGCTGCCGGGGCGGCGGCTCACGCAGGCCAGGCAGGCGCGCGGCGTGCAAAAGCCGCAGAGACAAGCACTTTACCGGGGCATTGAGAACAGGGACGAGGTGGTGGGCAAGATCCGCGGCCTGCACGCCGACTCGCTCAAGAAGCTGGCGCTCAAGTGCGAGGACCTGTTCATGGCTGGCCAGAAGGACCAGCTGCGCTTCGGCGTGGACAGCTGGTCGGATTTCCGGCTCACCAGCGACAAGCCGTGCTGCGAGGCGGGCGACGCCGTCTACTACCCCGCCTCGTACGCCAAAGATCCCCTCAACAACTACGCTGTCAAGGTAAGAGGGGTCACACACCCCAGGGATCCATGGCAAAGGGTGACAGCCACACTCTGCACTGCTGCCAGGGTGGACATGGCTGAGAGGAAGAGTCCCAAGATTCCTGTTAGTGTAGAAACACATAATCACAGGATGATTATGTGCAGGTGCATTTATTGAAGAGCTCTGGGAATCAGGGGTACAAACCCAAATCTGACTCCCACATGGATTCCAGAGGGACGTGTTTTTATACCCTTTTCCTTATGTAGCTATATAATAATTATTAAACCCATATTGTTCTATTGTATATATTGATCTTATCCAAGCATGGATTCTTGTGATTTTCATCAGGTTCCCAAACATCCTTTCTCATCATTCTTGTTACCATTACATTGCTTCTCATGATTCTTACTACGATTAACCAATAATGTATTCAATTTACCAAACCATTATTACATTTAACAATCATATTATCTATCATATGATGATTAAGCAGGTGCACTTTCACATGATCTAATAAAGACAAAGCTCAACATTCGTTCCCAGGGCCTGGTTCCCTTTCCCAGGCCTACCAGACCCAACCTTTCTTTCCACCCCCTGAATCTACTATATACAAGATTTTAGAAACATTTTTAAGCCTATGCTATCATTCCCACCCATCTGTGGCACTGGTATCTGCTGCTCAATTGCATGTTTTTATTGCAGCTCCAAAATGAGTGAAAGAGAAATCAGCACATCTTAGTCTTTACTGTGGTTGTTGCTTAATGACATTTTGAAGGAAAAGCTGTAAATGTGTGTCGGCAGTTTTTTGGAAACTCACAATAACAAAATCCTTTTATTTGCCTGCATGCAGAAGAAATTAAATCATCATTTCTATTTCTAGTTAGGAAAGTTTTCCTAAAAAATGGAAAAGTTCTCTGTTTTCAGGGCCATGTAATGTTAAATGTAAATTCTGGGGTAATAGACCTTTCTGTTCCCATACAAGCTCTTAGATTTTCACCAGTGCTCATTACCAGCCTTTCAAAAGCTCTGCCTAGCCATCAGTGTTTGCCTTATAAATTCTTCAGCTAGCACATTAAAGAAATAAGATTTACTAGATTTACTGCTAATATATGAGTGCCTAGCTGGCAGCTATCTCACCAGTTATTGTTATTTCATGGATTTTATATAGCTAGTTCTTTCTGAGTGCTTTATCTCTGCATTTCTCAGTGCTTATCTGGTAGGAAGATAGTGAGGACATCTGAGACTCATAGCACTGTCAGGCTTCCTGTGTGACCTTGAGTAAGTCACTGAACTTCTGACTCCTTGTTGAAACAGATAAAACATTTATTGCCTGACACAGATGTGTGAGGCATGAGCTGTTATTCCTTATATGTGACATTCTCACAAGGGTGGTGCTTTACAGGAACAAAACGTTGGTACCACTCCTGCATGACTGTTTACAAGTAAGATATAAAAAACTGAAAGGTAAGATTGGTGCAGCCATTATGTTTTTCTGAGACCTGAAAAGGTATCTTTTTAATGCAGATATCTGGGTCTAACCATTTATATTGCATTAATTATTAAGGACTTTTTATTGGAAAAGTTGTGAAATGAAATATAGATGTATTGGAGCTGCCATGTCCAAGGAAGAACCACACCATGAGCGTATCTGGCAATCAGCTGTGGTTCAGAATCAGCATCTGGTGTTGCTTGGAGGGTTTTGCTCTAATACAATCGTGCAAAATGATTGTGTCTATATAGGCAGGTTTGAGTTATCACTAAAGTGATATCTCTGGACATCACAGATGTGCCTTTAAAGTATTCCCTGTGTCATTGTTCTGTTATCTCCTGTCCTCCAAAACACATTTCCCTTGTAGAAAGCCAGAGAAAAGAAAGAACAGCAGTACAACATGGTCAAATAGGTGCTAGCTAAATTTTCTTTTTCATAATTGAGGTGTCTTAAAAATAGTTCTCTGACTAACAAGGTTTTTTGCATGTAATAGATGTGGGTGAAGTATCCACAAAGTACCCTTGAGCTGGAGGTCAGCAGGAGCTGCTGTGTTGTTAGGATGAGAGGAACAGTTCCTCTTGGAAATACCCCCTGGCACTTCATGTGATAGAGAAAGGTGTTGGCCCCAAGCTGGTCTTTGACTTAAAAGCCATCAGTGCAGGATCAGATTTGTCCAGAAGCTCATAACCACAGATTGCTGTTTCATTACACAGAGGTTTAGGGAATTTAGCTTTAACAAATATGCTAGATTTTACTACCAGGGTGTTTTTTGTGTGAGCCAAATTACATAATAATCTACCTTCAACAAATAACTTGTGTCTCCCTGCCACTTGGAATCCCTTGTCCCCAAAACAGGGTGGAAAAAGCAGTGAGATGAAAATTACTGGTGTGCCAATGGAATCCAAAACAGTCTTCCTGTTATTTTGGATCAAGTCTTAGAAAAATAAGCTTTGAAAGTGCATATGGAGCCACATCTCTGGATGGTTAAATTAATGCAGCTCTTTTGAGTTTCGCAGAACTACCCAAGCAACACTGGCTAACAATTCAGACAGCTCTTAAGTTTTATGATTATGAGATTTTTTTAAATTATTATTCTCTTTGTAGAAAATTAGATATTCACCCCCAAACACTGCTAATAGTCTTGATACATAAAATTGGCATTTTAATACTCTATCTCCAAAAATAGAATTACAAAATCATTGTTAAAAATTCAGCTTTGACCATTTAACTACTGCTGAATTAAATTTAGAACAATGAATGATTTGTAGAGGTGAATGTACCAGTGCACTTTTACATTCTGGTGGCTTCACCGGTAAAAGATGTTCTGATAAATTTGGTGGAGAACGAGTTGTGCTCGTTCTGTTGGGGTGGATATAAGAGGAAACATTCATGGGGGTGTTGCTGTTTCACAGCATTTTATTTTGCTTTTTGCTTCAACTCTCACCTAATCTGCTAGTAAACACCCAGTGCAAAAATAGCTGCAGGAAGCCACGTGGAAATTATTTTGACTGAAACATTAGAAATAGTCATGATCAGAAAAGTACTTTCTCAAATGGAAAAATAAAGGTTCCCTTTCAAGAAAGGTTTCCATAAAATTCCAGACCCTGAGGTGTTTTTCTTTCACCTAAGTGCAGTACCACCTTCTAAGCAGTTGGTAGATCTGGGACAATATGGATAAACATTCCCCTGAAACCACAGCCTTATCGGTAATTCCAAATATGTGGTGAAAAGGTTACACCAAAGCAAAAGCAGCACAGAGCACCAGCTCTTTGGACACAGCACATTGGATGAGTTCTGTTCTGTTCTGAGTGTCCTGACACAAAGTGAGTAAGGCACTGATGGGGCAGGGACATCTTTTATTTCAAAATAAATAAATAAATTCGATTTTTCAGAAGGAGTAACAGACAATATAACCACTGAGTCAGTGACATGAACTACTTCCACTTTCAGTATTAAACTCTCAAAGCAGCCACTCCCGTATCACAGGCTGACTCACAGAAGCCATGATTCACACAGAATCATGTTGTTCTGCTCTCACAGAACAACAGCCATAAAATCCAGCTGGCTCTGGCCACAGGCACATGTGGCTGTGCTGGCTGGGGGGGTAACAGGAAATGCTCACAAGGAGCAGTTCAGATGTACTGCTTTGATTGTTCCCCTAGCAGTAAAACCTGAGCATTCCTGGTAGTGTTTGTGTCCTAGGTATAAAACAGAGGAATGCAGAAGTAAGCAGCACTGGGCTGAACTTGGCTAGCAGTTTCATATTGCAGCTGACAATTATTTTTTAGTCATGTTTAGTTCGTCACAGTGTGCTAAGGTGGTTTTATTTGCTAATTCAGTTTCCTAGTGGAGCTTCCTGTCAGAAGCATTGTTGAAGGCTGTCCCAAAACTTCGTGCTTCGGATCAAAACAAAGCAACGTACATTCAACTTCCAGCCCACTCCCAGTTCAGTCACAGCAGAACAGAATTCTGTGTTTTGGCACATCATTAAAAAGTCAAAGCTCTATTCCAAGGCCAGACAGAAGAAAATGAGGTCAATCAGAGATCAAACTGGCCTCCTTGGAAAACAAGGCTGTGCCAAGAACAAGCTATCAATTTGGGATTAGCAAGCTTTCATTCTACACAGAATTTCATTTGCAGTTGTCCCTCTGTGCAATACAACAAAGTGGCACAGATGGTACAGTCTTTGTGATCTTCTGTGTTCCTCATTTTCAGCACTTGTAAATTCATTTCCCACAATATTCATCGTGCTTTAAGTTCACTGCCACCATGTAAAATGCACAGGACAGAGTGGAAATGAGATTCCCTGCTGGGAAAGTGAGTCAGCTGATGGCACAGGAGGCTGCAGAACTCATAAAGGGAAAAGAAAAGCTAACACTGAACATTTTGTAGAAATCTGAAACATTCAAATCCTGCTTCTTGGGATGGGAGCACTGAGGAAAACTGAAACGGCAGCATGTAAGGAAACCTGTCCTGTCCCTGGAAAGGTGACAGAGTTTGGGTCACCCAGATGCATTAAAGAAAAGCCACATGATGGAAAGGAATATGGACACTTTGCATTCCTTCCTACTCTCTTTTCTCATTGCTTTCTTGCATCACATGGAAGGGTATTTCACCACCATTGCTTCATCTTTTGAACAAGCAGCTCTTTATCAGCTCATGAAATAAGGCTGGCCAAGCCCTTATCAGCAGCTTCCTTTAAGCTGTTATCACATGCCATATCTTCATGGCTCAGCTGGATGTATTTCATTAAAGCAGATGGCAAATGACTGATTGATTATACTTTCTGTGTTAGTGTTTTAGTCAAAGTATTTTCACCTTTTCTTCCTGTGCCAAAAAATAGCACATAGCAAATTCCTCTGCCCCTATATATAAGAGGAACCAGGATTACCATCTTTCTGAGTAGATGACTGAAACAGCCAAAAGCTTTAAAAATGCAAAGGAAACTAGGCTGTGTAATTTTTTTCCCAAGTTTGACACAGAATTAACCATCACAAGCAGAAAAGCAGCTCTGTGTGCATTCCTTTTGCAATTCATCACCAGCAGTTGCAAATACTTGCTAGGGAGCCCAAAAATTTCACAATTTGTTCCCCAATTATTTTTACATGTAAATACTGACTTTAGTCACATAACTTAGACTCCAACTGAAACCATTTTGAAAGTTTTAAATCTTGGTTGTAGGTGATAGTGGAGTTATTCCAGTACAAAATGCTTGGGTGAGAATAATTACCCACTGATGGTATTGAACACCAGTGTTCACTACTCTGTTGCAAAATGGAAATATAAAATAGACTTCTGAGTAGAACCTGCATTGTAAAAGAGTGTGAACAGTGCAATGTAAAACGCCAGGAGTTACCTGAAGAGCAGCCAGACATTTACAGGAACAGCAGACTACTGCAGGTCTGTCTTCTAGAAAGTGCTTTATGAATTCAGACAGGTGTGTGATTTGTTGTCACACTCTGGGTGCTGCCTCCAGAGAGCCCAGCTTTCCCTTCCTCCTGGCAATTGCAGAGTGCCCAGTGTACAGATTTTAGTGTTTGTGTAGTCAGCAATTTAATCAGCCTGAAATAACCCAGCTGCCTCTTTCACTTCTCACTTCATGGTGTTTGTAAACAAAAAGTCAGAGGCAGAAAATACATCTCCAGTCAGATCTCAGCTCTCTTCTCTTTGTAGATATGTAGATATGTTCATGTACCCATCTACTCCTCTGCATTAAACAACAGAACTGGAAGTGTCCAAAGGCCACTTGTGGGATTAGAGATTTTTGTCCCTGTATTGGTTAGATTCCTTGACAGCACAATAAGGAGGGAAAATATCTTTTAATGGATGTATCAGTCTTAACCATGATGCTATTTAGTATTTAGTGTCTGGTTTGTTGATAAGTTAAATTCTGTTTTATTGATATGGAGAGGAGTCTGAAGCAAGACCTCGTGTTAGAACTGATTTTGGGGAAAGTCTGGCCCTGCTGTGGCTTCCTGCTTTAAAGTGGACACTGCTCTGGATGTTTTCAAGAACACATGGAGTTAGAAATGTAATTTATTCTTCCTGTGAAGTGTTCTGAGGAACACTGTACACAAAGCTCTGTGCTGCTGAATGCTGGAGAGGTCTCAGCTGGAATACTGAATTCATTATAGGCTGCCACTCTTCAGAAAGAAGAAGGGAGAATCCAGAAAAGAGCAACACAAATCAGAGGATCAGGAATAAAGACAGGAGAAGCAAGGACTGGATATTTTAAAAAATAAAACAAAGAGTATGGGAAAAGTTACATTTTCCCCAGCTGGAAAGGTAATCATGTTCTAGGATGGGAATTGGGAATCAATTTTTAGCCAATCAGCAAGGAGAAGGGCTGTCACTTTAACTTGAAGTAAAATTGACTTAGGATTGAATATTGGGAAGAAAGATAAAGAAGACAGAGAAGCAGAACCTTTTTGGGGTGGGATTAGGAGGCTGGAGAGGCGTTTCTCAGGGATGACCAAACAGGTCAGACTGGCCTTGCAGGCCCCTGCCTCAGGAAAACATGCTCTGCACCAACAGCTTTTGCCTTTGGATGCAGATGGGCATGGCCAGGCATTTCTAAATTAGAATGAAGCATTTCCACATCCATAGAGCATGGATGAAATGTGCCTCTGTACTTCCACAGCTCTGGGATTCGCCATGCTTTCTAAAACGAGGGAACCAGAGGTGATTTTGAGAGTACAGATCCTCTCTCCAGTTTTAACTGAAACAGTAGGAAATTTGAGCACATTCTCTGAAGAAGGAAAAAGAGGCTGCCTAGGGCTAGAATTAGAAACTTTGCTTTTTCCTTTGCTTTTTCTGTTGGCAAGGAGAAATCCTTTTCATAAACTTTGTAAAAAGCCTTATATTTACCAAATTGAGAAGTGTATATTGTTTTCATAGCACATACTTAGTGGATTATATATTCCTAGCAGAATATCAGTTTTAGCTGACTGGTGGCACTAGAAATCCTCTGTGGATGAAGAAATAGAGTGCAGTAGCTAAGGCCAAGTGTGGTTCTCAACATTTTTTATCAGCAAGTAAACTTGACTTTAAAATTAAACTCTTCCAGAATGAGGTTTGTTTTGTTGGGTTTTTTTGGGTTTGTTTTTTTAAATTAGATCACAAGTATTTTTAAAAACTAAAGGCTCTGTTACAACATGCTGAACCTTTTCTTCAGTTGGAATTGAGTATTCCCATGGCTTGCTGTGCGAGAAAAAGGCCATGGGCTTGAAGGGCATACGAGATGAAACAATTTCATCTTCCTTAATAGCTCTTCTCCCAGTCAGATTTGCTACACACCATGTGTGTACATTCAACACACACATATGGGTCTGTCTATATAGCTTTTCTATTTCTGTCTTCTGTGCAGTATTAAGTATTTAATCAATCTGGGGGCTTCAGTCTCAAAGACAATCAGCTGGCATTTTCTTTTCCTATAGAATTCAAGGGTTATTGTTTTATTTTTGCCTCTATAACCCTTGAGAGAAGGGCCACTGAGAACTCACTTCATGTCTAACAGGGTAAAATACATTTAAATGAGTAAAAGCCACTGCATAAACAGGGTAAGGATCAACATTTCCTCTCATAAATGAAATTGACTAGAAAATGCATTTTTCAAATCAGATTTGTGTGTTTGTAGCCTGTATAAACAGGCAGTTTTAGTGTACATAATGAGTAGGGAAATGTAAGTGCTTGTGAAGTATGGAAATATGGAGACTCTCAAAGACAAGAGGACAATCAGAATTTGGTACAACTTTTGTCTGAGTTCCTATGGTTATCGGACAATGCAGTTTTCTGATCAGCTACCATAAAAGATTAAATCTCCCATTTATATTTCTTAACCATATAAGCATGTAAAATATGAAAAATTGATGTGTGTATTACTGAAAGGTACTTTATCACTTACCTGCAGAAGTTCTGAGAAGGGCAAAAATGAGAAACAGGAAGAAAAGTCACCTAATGCTTACATTTAGGGCTAAGATGAGATCTGGGTTTCTTGGTGATGCTGATTGTGTGTAACAAGTGTTCACTTGTACTAACCTTGGTTATCTGGCTTTCCTTGGTTTCAGAGATAAGTTAAAGGAAGCTGTAACTTCATCTGAAGAGAGATGACTTCCTCTTTTTTCTTCTCTGACCTTTGCACTTAAAACCTGTTGGTGCATTATAGCAAGTGAATATTTAGACTCTAACAATGTAAAAGATTAAAACATACACTTAACTTTACAAGCTTTGAATGATCTCTGAGTTTAGTAGAACTAAGGTTAATACGCAGAGGTCAACACAGCTGAGTCTTTGTAATTTTAATCAGTAAATGCCTTAGAAACAGTGGCTCCAATAGGGCTTGTCCAGTGACTTGTCAGGGGTTGGAGCTCCCAGTTGTTATGATAGTGCAAACAATTAATGAGGATAATTACTATGTTGATAATGTATATATCAATAAGATACTTCTGGACATAAATACAGCTATATATGGCAAAGAACCAACCTGTATGCTTTGGATGTTGATAATTGATTGAAAGCAGTTAAGGTACCACGTTCTACTAATTGTCCATTCATCACGTGAGGCAGGTGTGCCTGGCAGCAGCCTGTGCCATGCACATCTACACCCCTCCCTGCAGACACTGCTGCAGCCCATGGATTGCAGCTCCAGTTCCAGTGGGCAAGGAGCAAACATCAGTCACCCAGCTGACAGGGCTGGACTTGTTATGCCCTGCTAACTCAGCCACGTGCAAGCATTTGGTCAAACACTCTCTGCATATTTCTTTGTATCCCTGTTGCTATTGATTATTTTTATCTTGTTCATGCTTCACACAAAGCTGAGAGGACTTGCAATAAAATGGTACAGATAAACAAGTAACTGTAAAAAAGGTTTGCTGTGCATTTACCATGTATCAGCTGCTGTTCTGATTAAAAACCAGAGTTGTATTTTCCATTGGATCATCTATACAGAGGGAGAGATGCCTGCATGTATTGCCCTGCAGTTGCTTACTAGCCAGTGAAAACTGTTTGGGTGCCTTAAGACAGTCTGCCAAGGTCAGCTCATTAAAAAAATGTTCCTTGCTCAAGTTTAGGCTTAGACTGGAGATCTCATCAACAAAGCACATATTAATATATAGATAGATATATAGATATGTAATTTAGAAATGAAGGAATGATGTCTGTTGTGTTTGTTCCTCCCCAGATTTGTAAGAGCAAGGCTAAGGAGTCCCAGCAGTATTACCACAGCCTGTCCATCCGGCAGAGCCTGGCTATCAACTTTAACATCCAGCAGGACTGCGGCCATTTCCTCGCCGAGGTGCCCGTCCGCCTGCTGCCCTGGGAAGATGAGGATGCGCCAGAGGGGGAAGAGGAGGAGCGGGAGGAAGAGGAGAAGGAGCCCGAGCAGAAGAGCAGAGGCTCGGGCTCCAGCCCTGAGGGCTCCCGCAGGGGCAGCCCCAGCAGGCAGGGCACCCTGAGCAAGCCCCGCAGCCGCGTGGTGGTGATCACGCGCGAGGTGCCGCACCTGACCGTGGCCGACTTCGTGCGCGAGTCCGCGCCCCGCCACACCAAGAGCCCCGACCTGTACGAGCGGCAGGTGTGCCTGCTGCTCCTGCAGCTCTGCCTGGGCCTCGAGCACCTGAAGCCCTACCACATCACACACTGTGACCTGCGCCTGGAGAACCTGCTGCTGGTTCACTCCAGGCCGGGAGGCAGTTCCCCGAGCCCTGAGGCCACGGAACCCAGTCCCAGCACCGCCTGCCCAGCCAGGTTAATTGTGAGCAACTTCTCCCAGGCCAAGCAGAAGAGTCACATGGTGGATCCTGAGGTCCTACGGGATCAGTCCCGCCTGGCTCCAGAAATCATCACTGCGACGCAGTACAAGAAGTGTGATGAGTTCCAGACTGGCATCCTCATCTATGAAATGCTGCACTTACCCAACCCCTTTGATGAGAATCCAGAGCTGAAAGAGAAGGAGTACACTTGTGCTGATCTCCCCAAGATTCCTTGCCGTTCCCTCTACTCCCAAGGGCTTCAACAACTTGCCAGCTGCCTGCTGAATCCCAACCCTTCAGAGAGGATCTTGATATCAGAAGCCAAAGGAATCCTCCAGTGTTTGCTTTGGGGTCCACGAGAGGACTTGTTCCACGCTCTCAGTACATCTTCCAACCCCTCACGGAGAGATGCCATACTTCAGAACTGGCTCGATATAAAAAGGACGCTGCTGATGATCAAGTTTGCAGAGAAGTCCTTGGAGAGGGACTGTGGAATTATTCTGGAAGACTGGCTTTGTTGTCAGTATCTCGCTTTTGCCACTACAGACTCACTTCATCGCATTGTGAGACTCATGAAGCAGCACTAGTTGTAGAGCCTGTTGCTTTTCATGAAGCATCCCCACCTCTGCCCCCGCCCTCACTCCAGCCTGCACTAGGGCTCACACTTTGTACAATTGTTACAAAACAGCCTAGACATCAAAACCAGCAACTCTGAGCAAATAGGTTCTAACTGGAGAAACTGCATCCTGTACCAAGTATGACAGAAACTTTACTTTTTTGCCAGGCCTGCTAGGGATTGATCACACACACGACTGCATTTGGATCCAGTATGTAACTTGATTCATATCTGGCTGAAAAGGAGAGCAAGCTTTGATACCACTATTTCTACCACTGTAGTAAACAAATTGCCCTCCTCTTCTGGGTAGTTCCTGTCATTTCCTGTGTAGCATTGATTAGTGAATAGCAGTGACCAGAAGCAGAGATGGATGAGTGGTGAATGTGAGATGAATTATCCACCATGCCACAGAACACTCACTTGCTTTCACTCCACATACCACACAATTCCTCTCAGCTTAAGTCAGTCACAAGCAGGCTGTGCTCCTCTTTCCTTTGGTCTCAACCAAACAGGTTCTCATCTTTCTCTTCCACTTTACACCATCTGTACTTTGTCCCCAGCTGTAGTTTTCCAGCTGACCATGGCAAGTGTCAGTGAGCAGTAAGAACCTGTCTCCAGTCCTCTGCCTCACTGCCTTATCCTTTCTAACCATGGATCCAGGATTTCATCAATGCTGCCTTAATCAGACCATTACCCTCGGCTTGAGACCTGTGCATTAAAAAGCAGAATACACACACTTTGTCTATCCTATTTCCTAGGCAGCTTTCACCAGTCTGGACTGTTCACGTACTGTAGCCGTAACTACATTTATCCAAGAAAAGTACAACACATGGTGGGCCATTGAAATTCCCCTTCCATGGCAGAAAGCACTAAAGCCTGACTTGAAATGGATAGGACATACATAACCTCCTCTGACAATCACTCCTATGAATCAGGGATGAAAATAAAAGCCACCTCTTCTGGCTTGTTTTGGTCTGCTCTTGTTACTTATACCATACTGCAAAGTGAGACTGAAATTGGCTCTGCAGGTTTGTTGGCAGGAGATAGAAATGTTTAGAGTTTGTCTGTGTGTAGCAAACAGTCAACATGAAGACACTTCTACTGCATACACAGTTCTCTGAAGGGTAAAAACAAGGGGGCAGAAACACTGTTGTTTAATTATTGAGGGAGCTGTTAAGTTTGGCAGCCAGCACCAACAGCATCATGATCCACACTTCCTGCAGCAGTGCTTGGCTGCCCATCTCTTGTCTGTTGTAACCAGCGCTTTCTGAGGTTGCTGTAGACAACACCCTAAAAATGGAATGTTGTCAGAAGAGCTCAAAGAGCATCACAGACAGGGTTTTGGACTAGAGCAGGAATTAGCGAGGAGTGAAGAGTCAGAATTTTTAAAACCTCAACTTGAAGGAGCTTTTTCACTTTTAGAGGCCACTGCTGACTTCCTTGCGTGCCCTGGCAGCCTTTTTCCACGGAACCTCTGTACAGACAGGATCTTTGCTCAGTATTGCTAGGCTAGGAGTTGTTTCCTGAGCTGCTCTGAAGAACAGATCCGGATGCAGGGAGAAAAGCGATCCCGAATATTCTGACCCGGGTGATGGAAAGCAGACAGCCCTAGTAATGAGCCTGTGCTTCTCTCCTATGGATCTATGTGCAATCCTTGTATTATTTTTTAAAGCTGTACATTACAGTGTTCACTTTACACACCAGCCTTTACCCAATGCTAGATCTGCAGCCCCTTCCTTTACTTTCCTGGCACATAAATGCACAGATATCCATGTGTTCTTTTTATGGATTGATGTTCCATTTTAATTGTTAAAACTGTGAGGAATCCATTCACTTCAGCCTTGAAACAAATAGCCACTTTATACAGCATATGCATTCTTGGACCAGATGAACAAACTGAACAAACAGTCCTGCAGGCTTAAAGTCAGCTCTGGATCCTCGCCGTGCATCGAGGGGTAGCCGTGTCTGTGTTCTCTGGCACCTCCCAGAGCTCAGCCTACATTGATTGTGCCATAGCATAGACTGTCTTTGTGACCTTTCTGAAGATTTTTGTTGAAACTTCTGATGATTATTCTTTTGTTTCATTCACCTGTATCAGTGAAGGATCAGGCAAGGATAAGGATAATATATTTTAATGTGATATGTATGTTTTTCTTTCTCTTTCTGGCAAAAAGGTGAGGAGGGCGGCATTGATGCAGAAAAACAGGACAGTGCATTAAAAGCCCAAGTGCAATGTATGTAGTTGAAGTACTTCCTCTACATCAGGAAAGAAAGTTTCTACACTACTGCTGAGCAGATTGTAGAAGAACCTTCACAAAGAATCTCCTGTTCAGTGCAGCCCTGCTTTATCTGGACACAGGAGAGCAATGCTCCCATAGCTGACATCCACCAGGCATGGCAAGTCACTCGTGTACTACCTACAGCTATTAGTGACAGTGTGCTGAGCTGCCAGTGGGGCTTCTCGTTCTCTGTGGTCTGCTTTTGTGTTTGTTCCCGTGTGTGTGTGTGTGCATCTGACTTCTCAGCTAGCTCAGATAGGCATAGGACTAACCTTGGACCACTTGGCATTGCAGTGGAGGATCCCTGGGAGCTCTGGGTGTTCTCACTGTCACCTTGATGTCAGCACGCACATGCAGAGTTGGATTTTGAATGTTGTACAAGCATACACAGTAATGCAGCTGGTCCAACGCCTTTGTATCTCTAGCTATCTAATTTCAGTTTGTATCTTTTGTGATGAACCAATACTCATTTTAGCTCTGCAGTATAGTCAAGCATGGATAGATGTTCACTACCAACCTCTTTTTTGTGCAGCACTGGGTAAACTTTAGCAATTTGTAATGTTGTGTGGTTTTTTTCTTTAAAAAAGAAAGAATGGTCAATGTGGTCGAACCTGATCAGGCCTGAGCTCTTCCCTGAGGAGCTTGAGGCTGACTTAGCAGATCTGCCCGTAACTGATGATTGCAACTGTGTTTGTTGTGGTTCTCCATCCTGGCACCAGAGCGTGCCACGTAAATACACAAGAATGTATGCATTAAACTGATTGTAAACAAATCCTAAGAATGCTACAGCATAATTGCTAAGCAAAAGGAAAAAAACCCGCTCTGTTTGTAACAGGATCCTGTGTGTGGCAGGAACAAAACCCCTGGCTGTGCATGTTAGAACGTACTTGAATACGTGCACAGGTCTTGAATTTTTTTTTAGCAATGTCGCACTTTCAGTTGAGCTCAAGAAATAGGAAGAGAGCTGCAAATCTAAGATAACAGTATTGACTGTAAATATATATTTTTCTATTAATAAAAGCTGTCATTCAAATATTTTTAACATGAACTCTAAAGATTTTTCCAGTGGAAACTAATTTCTGGAAAAATCAAATGCTTGATTGAAGAATCATGACAAGTGGTTTCTGATCCTTTTAGAGCCATTAAAACCCTCTCTAGTACTACAGAGAGAGCACAGTGATTGGATTCACAATGTTTAGTGCCTTGTCAAAAACCTGAAATGTAGCTGGTCAGTTGGTGGAAATCTTATTCTTTTCATAACAGCCCTAGAAATAACACTGCCCATGTAAAGATGCAGAAGACTTTACAAAATTAAATGCTGTACTTTGTGTGATGCTGGGTTGATCTGTTCTGTGAGATTTGTGTGAATGGGCTCCTTTAAGGTGCTTGCAGTACAGCAGAAAGCTGAGGTAACAAAACTGTGGACTTTCAAATTTGGGATCTGCACAGGGAGAGTAACAGTGGGTACCAAGTGAGTTGTTCCAGCCTGACCAGGCATCAGGAGAAGCCTCTTGCTCTGACAATCTGCTGCAGAACCGCGCCTTGCTCTGGGAGCAGCGGGGAGGTGAAATGTGCAGCTCCTGCTGCAGTGCTGGAGGTGCTGCACACCACCCTGGGGCTGTGGTGAGAAATGCAAACCTCTGCTCAAACAGGAGTGCTGAAAGAATGCTCCTGAGGTGCTGTGGAAAGTGGGTTTGTTTTGTATTTCTTCAATGGGAATTATTGCTCATTATCTGTCAAACCTCAGATCTGATCCAGTCAAAGTGCGTAAGGTGAATTTAAAGAGACTCATAAAAGCTTGCCTACAAATTTTGAGGAATGAGGGAATCCAGGATTTTCTTCTGGAATCTCCAAATACAGAAGCCTGGTCTCACTTCAGTGTTCAGCCTGATGAAACCAGTGACTCCAGCCAGGATACCACGTTGCTGCCCCACAGAGAAGAGTTGCAGGTAGCATTTCCAAAAATTGTTCCACCTTAAATTTTTAATGCTCCACACATCCCACCCACAAGGTATGAATGGATCATCCTGACATGTTAACACAAGAGAATTCCTACATGTTATAGAGAAAAATATATTATTTAAATAAAATATGTGTGTTAAGGTTCAGCTACTTGCAGAATTTATTCAGCAGCTTCACACTGTAGGTCCTTAATTTTAACACGTATTTGCTGCTGAAATAAAATGTATCTGTTTCTGAATTCTTGTGCTGAGACTCCCATCTAAATTAATTTTTTTTGTTTGTAATAACAAATCCATATGTAAATATAAATTAAATGATCCTGTTTTTATTTAAATCAGTTTTAAGTTTTCTGAGGGATACAATAGAAACTGAGTCAGACCTTTTAATGCACTTTCTTTTCCCCCTTTCTCCAAATTGACTGTTTCTCAATACAAAGAGTACTCAACTGCATGACTAGACCATCAGTTTTACTCTGGTTTTGCAGAGGTGGTTTTCTGCTAAAACTCCTGTGAGACCTAGAGTACAAGAGAGCTTTTCAACCAGCACAGAGATGTGATTGTGATTGAGTTATGCAGCAAGATAACATCAAAGAAGTACAGAATAGAATTTTAAATACCTCTATAAAAAATACACCTGTGGAAATATTCTGTAAACAATCATGTGGGTTACAAAGAGAAGAACACACAAAAAAATAGTTTTCAAAACACTGGGGAGAAATTTCTTAAGGGCACCCTCAGCTCCAAAAGAAGGAGCAAATCTCTTTCCCTGCTGTGTTGCAGAGAATTTCAGAGAATGTAGACATTTGTGTGGATTTTCTTACTCACCTGGATGCAGTATTAGGAGGATGGTGATTTTGAGTAGGTGTAGAATGTAATTGAAATAATTTCCTGTAAGTCTCCTTGCATTGGTGCTCCACTCAGCATTTACCTGGAAACCACAGAATGCTTTCAGTGAGAAGTGAAATACTCAACTTACCTGTACATAAGCATTTTACCACTCTAACAGGATTTGAGAATTTGGTTTGTACTTCAGACTATAAAGATTTTTTTTTCCATAAATTTAAGGGGAAGATTTCAGGGATTTAGAAGAGGTTGGAGCTTTTTTTTATATGGAAGAAATATGTGTTCATAAATGTATATATACATACATATATATATGAGTGCATGTGGGCATGTTTTAATATATATGTATGTATATGAATTTTGTATCCCAAAAGTATTATTTGCCCCTTTTTGCTTGAAAAGGTATATATATTATATATTGTATATATAATATATATTTTAAGAGTGTGTAAATTTTAATATAGTCATTTCATAAATAACACATCTTCAAAAACTACTCAAAACTTCTGTTTCCTCGACCTTTGGATTGTTGGTATTAGAAGGTTTTGCAGTTGAAATCCTTGGGTTTTTTTCTTTTAAAACTTAATTATGCTGAGCATTTAAGAATATGTTCTTGTTTTTAATAAAAGGGGGAAATTTATTTTTAAATTAGGGATTCCAAAATCAGTGGATTTTTATAAATGGGATTTCTTTAAATGCCTTGAATAAGGGAATTTGGTTTTTTTTTAATTTCTTTTTTCAGTTCCATTCTTGTGGGTAATTTGTATTTGGAATTCCTGGTTGCATTGCTTTATCTGGTGCTTCATATTGATATTTACACATTTTTATATAAATAAGTATATAAACTTCAAGCCTTCCTTTGTGATCAGGGGCAGTTACACTCTGGTTTGCTGTGGTACTTTGCTGTGTACTCTGTGGCATTCATGTTACTGTGTAAATAAACTAGTTTTATTACACTCAAAATCAGACTTGCAGTTTGGTTTTTCTCCTTTCCTAAGTATTTAGACAAAAGTGTGTGTTTTTGAGGCAAATGCCTGTGGCCAGTGCAGCACAGATTTCATTCCCAGAGCAGTGGGCTTGCAGCAGCAGTGCAGCTGTGACAGGTGAGGCTGCTGCCCCCGTGCATCCCAGCTGCAGGAGCTGCCAGTGCTCTGGACACTGCCCCAGCTGCCACCTCTGGCATCTGCCCTGGAAGCCTCACCATGGCTGGCACTAGTTCAGCTCCATCTGGACAAGTGGCAGCAACAGCCCAAAAATAAACTGGCCACCAGTGGCTGCTGGTGATTGAAGCAGAGTCTTGTGAGGGCTGCTTGGAGAGAAGTGACTTGGCACGTCAGTGACAACAGCCACACTGGGGACAGACCTTGGCATGTAAGGAGCTGAGCCAAAGTTAGAAATTTCCCTGCAGTGGACAGAGTTTAAATGACCTGCTGTGAAGGAATAAAATTACTCTTAAGTCACTTTTTTGCGTGCAGTGACAAAGCAGAAGGATGCCTCCAAGGCAGTCTGGGGTGGAATTCATCGTGTCTGATCTGTTACCTTGAAGCATCCGACCTGATGGAGGGTCTGTGGGAAACAGATGGGGTAATGTGCATCTTCCTCAGTCGTGCAGACACACTTCAGTGGCACTGAGATCAAACAGCTCCATTTTGTACCCACGTTTGACAGGCAGCAATGGTAGCTGCAGATGCTAATTTATTAGCATAGAGCAGATGACACTATACACGTCAGAGCAGCACCGTGCTCCTGCATGACAATCACACTGCTCACAAGTACTCTTGAAAAACAAAAACAACCCAAAAAAACAGCCTGCAGGCTCCATCCTCCCCACAGCCACAGTGGCTTTGCTCAGGTATGCCATCAGTTTAAATGATCAGAATTAGCTGAAGTGTAACTACTACCTGCCCTTCACATTTATTCCTGAGACACTGTATGAAAGCCCTTCAAAACCAGTTTAAGCTATTGTCCTCATCCTTTTAAACAGTACAAAGCTAGCTGACTCCAAAGGTGTCAGCAAATACACAACACATTTAACAGCCTGACAGATACTCTGGCTTTGCCAGAGTAATCCCTGTTCACTTCAACAAAGTGCCATGGACTTGAGCTAAACAGAGTTCAATTATGCCATTCGTCAGTGGCAATCATCACTCTGCAGGGAAAAGATGCAAAAATCAACTGAACCCTTGTCAAGACATGATAATTATACTAGTTTAACTAAAATCTGTTTGAAATTAATTTAGTTCTGTTAGTGCAAACTCTCTTGTGGGTGTCCTTAAGCAGTGGCAGTCTGGCGTTCTCATTTCAGCTTGTGCCAGACATGAACACAAGTGGAACAGATGCCTGGTTTCAGCTGATGCAAAAATGTCTGTATCAGATTTTTCACCAGCTCAGAAACTCACCCCATAGCAGAACATGATAAACTTTTCTTTTGCAGAAAGCCTGCCTGCATCACTTGAGCTCTGCAGGCTGCTGCTTTTGCCCCAGTTAATGAGCTTCTGTGGTGCCCCACAGGAATCACCTCCTTACCCAGAGGTGCTTTTAGCCGGGCTCGGATGGAAACAGTTCCCACGGCAAACTGCTCAAGTGAAATATTTGCCACAACCTACTGTGCAGAGAGAGCCTGTAGTTCCAGCTCTGAGCTAAGACTTGCAGCTCTGTAGAGAGAATACACATTAAAACAGTGTTGGGCCTTCAAATCTACTACACGTGGTGCTGCTCTGCTGTCTCAGGAGGCAGCACCAGAGTGGTGCTTAGCCCACCCCCGTGGAAGACAGGGACAGGCTTCCTGCCACCAGTTCAGTGCTTCCAAATGAGCAAGAAGTCATTGTGTGGCAAATAGACACCAGGGGAGTCGCTGGGAGTGCAGCTTGGAGGCTCTGAAGCAGATTTGCTTGTGTAAAATCAGAGAACTCAAAGTAATCGCTACCAAAGGTGCATTTTCTATTACATCTCCTGTTCTCACCCTTTGTTTTGCTGTCAGGAGGGTGCTGTTTTTGTTACATTACAGCTGGCAGACTCAGGACAGGCACAGAAGGAAGCACTGGAAGTAACAGACAGTAATTGAGGGCAAAATCACAAAGCTCTATTTCTTCCCCTCCAAAAAGAGAAGGATTGGGAACAGGGAGGTTTATTGAGCTATTTATTTACCTGTGCCTGCTCTTTTCAGTACCAGCCCTAGTTCAATAGATCTACAGAGCCCATACTCCCCTGCACAGCACAGTGAGAGACAGGCCAGCCCCAGGGACAGAACTTGTGTGCACTGGGGCTGGGGGACACTTACAGATCTCATGTCAGATGCCAGGTTTTGCCTGATTTCACTGGAGTCCTAATGGCCCAGAGAGACTGCAGTGAATAGCAGGTTAACCATGAAAAACAGGAAATCCCTGCAGTGTAGCTACAAGAAACAAGCGATTAACTTTGCACCTCTCCGAAGTGCAGAAGGACATAAATGTTCTTCTAAAGAAAATGAAGAATTAAGGTAATAAAACTCTCCTGGTTCCTACATGAGCACTAAATTTGAATCAAGTTGCTGTTGGAAATAGCCAGTAGTCTACCCATGTACAGCCACGACTGCAAGCATCAAACCAAAAAGAACTTCCCTTAACCTGTGAGCCACTCGTGCAGCTTCTCTTGGCCAGGGAAAAAAGTCTCCTTCGAAACTTGGTCTGTGTTCATCCAACCCAACATTCCCTCTGGGTTGTTGCTTTTTTTTTTCCCCCCAAATAATTCACATCCATCTGGAGTCTTTTACAACTTTCTGCAATTTATGCTAATCTTGAACAGATTTCACTTTGTGATTAATTACTTCTTCCTGCAAATCAGCAATTGAAAACACCGAGCTAAGACTGGTTCTTAGGCAAGTTGTCTGTCTTCCCTAAAGAATTCCTACTTGGTTTTGTTCTGTCCCAATTAAAAGGGTTTTCTTTTTCTTCACTCACCAGAAGTACAGTAAAAATACAGTGTGAGTTTTGTGCTAATCCTAAAGCACTTTACAAGAAGGGATTAATTGCTATACTACAGATCCTACAGATCCAGGAATTGATGGACAGCATGGCAAAGGAGTGTGTAAAAAAGACACAGCAAACCATGTGGGGGCAATAGTATGCTGGAATCCAGGGCCTATTCAACTAAACCATCTCCTACAGTATTTTTTTTGCACTCTAGTTCACCATGCCTCACAACTATCCATCCTGACTTGACAGCTTCCATCAATTAAATCTATTGCAGAACGACTTTTATAGAATTACAAATTTATTTTGTCAATTTTAGTAACGGTTGCTCGAACACTGAAATAACAAGATTCCAGTCCCAAAAGAAAGGCATTCAAAGCTAGAGCACTGGAGCAGCAGGTGAAGCTCCTCTGACACCCATCTCAGCTCCAATAGACATCTACACTGAGACTGTGTCCTCTGTCACTCCACCATCCTCTCCTGTGTCCCAGGGAGGTGTCAACACCTCTGCCTTGCAGGAGCCAGCTCTGCTTTGGAGCATCTTTGCCACTTGGAGCAGCCTAACTCCCAGGCATTGCTGAGCAGCCTTTCTTACAAAGAGGACATTGGGAATGAGCCTCAGGAACATGAATTGGAGTGTAGAGGGCACCCTGTCAGCAATGGGAGTAGCAGTCACTGCATTTCTTACCTCCCAAATCTGCTGTGTCATTAGGCTTCAAGCAGTCTCTGCTGGGCCCTTGTGTGATGAGCACATGCAGTTCAATCACCCCCAGAGGTCCCTTCTGAGATGGCATGACACCTCTCATCACCACATCAGTGTAAAATACACGGGACAGAGCCCCAGTGCACTGGGCAAAGAGTTACAGCCCATTGGAAAATGTCAGTTCATCGTGTAAATAAATCTCCCTTTTGCTATTGGGAATCTGCACACAGCAAACTGCCAAGGCTCTTTCTTCTCTGTAGCCAAAAGGGGTTTCTGTAACATCTTGGGATCCTCTGGCTGTGCTGGGTACACAGTAATGCCATCTGCTGAGCAGCACAGCATGGGCCCCATCCAGGCATCAGGAGCAGGGAGAGGGGGAGGCAGGAGGAGGATGGCAGCCCAAGATTCCTTTGGAGCTACTGGTTTACTGGGAGGGCTGGCATTAGTGCAGGACTGCCAGCGTGACAGGAAAAGACAGCAGCCAACAAACAGCCTGCTGCAGATGCACACCCAAGGTGCTGTTTGTGAGAAAATGAGAGATGCAGCACCATCCCCTCAACCTAAGTCCCTGTCAGCATCTGTCAAGCACTGGCAGACTGGGGAGAGAGAGCTGGGGACCTCGTGACAATCAGAGAAGTGGCCAGGGAGCCTGACTGGTGACTTCCCCACCAGCTGGTATGAAGCAGCTGCAGAGCTGCTGCACTCTGCTCTGTGCATGGCCTGCATTTACCTGTGCAGGACCTGCATCTAGCTGTGCACAACTTGCATCTAGCTGTGCATGGCCTGCATTTACCTGTGCAGGACCTGCATCTAGCTGTGCACAACCTGCATCTAGCTGTGCATCAGAAGTTTTCTTGCCACACAAATGGTATCTACCTACACTGAGAAAGAGAGGGTTACAAATGGTGTAGCCAGAGTTCAGTGGAGCTGTGCCTGCCTAACACCTCTAAGCATCTAACTTCCAAATCTCATTAGTAAGTTTAAATAAGTCTAAGGGGACAAGATGTCAGATTTACATAGACCTGGCTCTAGAGTGCTGTCCCTGCTGGGCTGAGCCTGTCACCCATGGCTGACACCACTGGCTGTGCATCTTAGAGGTTTGTACCAAGAACAATCAGCAAAAATAACTTTTCCATAATATTTTCTTTAATGTTGCATGCCTTTGTGAGCCTCTCTTCTCTTATCCCTCTTCCTATTTTTATTTTTTTCTCCTTTGATTGTTTTCCAGATTTTCCCTGTTAGTTATTAACTAAATGCCAACTCACTGTGTATTTAGTAATCAGATTATCTGCTAATACCTGCCTAAAGCAGACACCATTGATTAAAAGAAAGAGTGGTCATTATGTTATTTTTCATACAAATTATTTAGGTCCTGAGGCTGAGGTTGAATTAAAGGAGAGATCAAATTAATGAGGGACTGAATTAAATTAGAAACATCTGATTGCAATATTTCTTACATCTCCAAACTGCCAAAAGAAGACAGTGGTATGGCTGTGAATTTATGTCATTTCATGAAAAAGTATGAACAGCTTGTTTTAACTGCATCTGAGAAGTGTGCCTTAGCATGGATATAGCTGGTTAAGTGCTCAAAATCCACAGAAATTTTGAAAGAGGATATAATGTAATAGCAGAAGATTTAATCAGAACACGAGCCACAAAATCTCTGCTAAGTTCTTGTTTCACACAATGTAGGGAAGATTTGTGTGCACCCACTGCCTCCCCCACAGGTGATGATCACTGCAGCAGGGAACTGCAGGCATGGGTGCACACAGCCCCTCAAAACAAGGCTCCAAAAATCCACCTTGTGGATGCAGGCAAATTTAATACATTCCTCCAGTCATTCAGATTGCTTTTGAATCATTTCATCTTTTCCTCCCTCCCCAAAGTGTCTTAATGAGGGATATGATGTGAAAGCACTTCCCTAGCTTCCAATTTGGATACATTTCTTGGTTCTAAACAGCCCAGGGAATGAAGATTTCCAGCTTGCTCTCTGCAGGGAGCAATCAGTGGGCTCAGGACGTTGTCTGAAGTGAACTGAGCTCCTCAGTTTTAAAGTGGTCTTTCTAATCCTGCTTCTGATCGTACTAATCATCAACAATCCCATTGCTATTCCTGCCCTGACTTCATCACAGCAGTACTTGTGTTGCCCTGCATTTCAGTCACTTTAGTGAGACTCTAACTGCTGCTGAGAGATGCTTTAACTGACTTGATTGATTGTTTATCTCCTGATCATAAATGCTAATTACAGAGCTGAGAAGATTGGTTTGTCTTTATTGCCATACTTCCACATAGAAACATAGAAAATTAAATTTTTTATGATTTCAATGAATTCCCTTTATACTTTGATCCAGTGACTGCAGAGGACAGATTATTCCTTCCAGTGTGAGAGACTGCTTTACAGAAGCAGTAAGCCAATCAAGAGAAAAATCTTGGCAGTATGAAGTTGTGACCTAATTCTATCCCTCACTGCATTTCCTCCTCTCTCCAAAACATCCAAAGTTCAAAACAGCTGCCCTTATACAGAACAGTTCTCTCTACTCAAATAGGTCACTCACAGAATAAAGGCCATAACTGTACATAACCCCCTCAAACACAAACCAGAGTGCTTCCCTGAGCCATGCATAGCTGGGCTCTGGGATGCTTCACATCCCTTGTGGGAAATGCAGCTCTGTTTTAATCAAAGACTTTCCAGAAAGACTTTTCCCTGCTGATTTTAAAAACCAATTGCAATTTTGGTCAGAACAAATGCCCAAGTTCAGCGTGCAAGTCCCTGGATTCCAGAGTCAGAGGATGTGCCTGCGTGTGGCAGATCCCTGCACAAGGAGGCTCATTTGGGATGGAGAGGTGCATTTTGCAGAGGTGCATCTTTTGTGAGTGTAAATTAGGAAAACTCCACAGGCCACAGAGCTAGGCTGGTTCAGGACCCTGAGCCCTGTTTGTGGCATGCAAAGGAAAGGCAGGAAAGGAGCAGCTGTAACATGTTCTTCCATGGGTGTGTTTATCAAATGGTGAAACAGCATGACCATGAGCCTCAGAACATCCAAATTGTTTGGTGACAACTCTAAGAATTCAGAAGTTGGAAGCTCTTCATAAAAAGGCAGCAAAGCTCCCATGGGATGGTTGGAGGTACTGGGGTTCAGTGGCTGGACACCCTGAAGCCATTTGCCTCTCAAATCCAGCATGGTCAGGACTGGCCGTATCAGTGTGTTTCTTACTGCAATTGGAAATTTCCAAATTCAGTCTTTTGCTTCTCTTTTCACTCTGTTTTATTGCTGGGTTGTTTTTTTTTCACCAAACAGAATCAATAACAGTAGCATAGCAAGTTCTCCCTATTGCTTACATATAAATATAATTTAAAGGCCTAAGCTAATGTATGCCATATCTTTCACAACAGAGATGTTCTCAAGGGATTAAACCAACAAAACATCAAAATGTGAGCTTTCAAATTATGAAATATGTATATCCTCAATGGTTTACAGAGCTGCTGGCTTCTGTATTTACAACAGGGTTCACCCTTACTGAACTAAATCTCAGTATAAAGCTATATTTTAACATTCACCAAAATACCCTCACAGCCTCCTTGCAGCTTTCAGAGCCATGCAAGTTCAACAGAAAGCCAAGGCCTTTGGGTGCTGTGGGAAGGAGGTTTGAAGCACTGCAGGATCACTGTCAGTGTGATCTCTGACCCTCATCCTCACCTTCCTGCCCAGGCACAGACACCTCTGTCTGCTTCAGCAGAACAGGGCACCAGCTGAACCCCTGCCACTTCTCCCTTTCTCACGTACAACACTGACTGATTTTGGAACCAGCCCACTGTGCTCAATTATAAAAACTCTGTTCACTAAGGAATTAAGAAAGTTACCACATCAGAAATCAATCAATAAATAAAAAGAGCCTCAGTAGCACATTTCATTCCTGAAGTATTTGTGTGATTACTGCTGGAGGAAGCCCTTCATGTGCTGTATCTAGACTCAGACATGATCTTTCTGCTAAGTCTGTGGGCTATTCTACTGAAAAAAGGAGATAGAGTTCTTCAGAGGTAAGATGATTCAGAAATGTACAGGTGCTGAGGTGATTGCCCGAGATATGTGGGATATAGAGGATTATGGGTTGAAAACATGATATTGGAGTCAATTACCTTGAGTTTAAGATGAAATAGAACTGCACTGAAATCTATAGTGCTGTGGTATAATGCAGTGGAGAATTAAGCTTCAAATCTTTTTACCTGCTCTATGCTTACAGGAAAACGAAAACCTCTTGAAGTCTAACTGTTTCTGTAACAAGACATCTCAAATTCCATGTATCCACGAACAGTTAAGGCACCCTGGAATGATGCTTACAACTGGATCATCCAGTTCATTGGTTTTGTGGAAATAAACAGCAAGCACCAGCACGCTGCAGCACCCCCAGCCACGTTTGTCCTGGATTTGTCCTGGAGCAGTGACCCCGGGTTTGTTCAGACTGTGGCATTCCCAGGACAGCTGGGACAGAGAGCAGAGCAGAGCAGGGGCAGCAGCAGCGACAGGCACAGGCTGCGTGGATGGCTCAGGTATGTAAATCGCTGCCTCGGGATCCTGCTGTGCACGAGTCACCAGATGGTGCTCTACATACAGACTTGAAAGTTCTTTATCTTAATGGGGAACTTCTATGGCCTTTGAGGAAATAACGACGTAATTTTTGTGAAGCCTTTCCTTTAAAGTTTAATTTGCATCTTAGTCTTCAAATAGTTGGGGGTTTTTTTGTTGTTGTTAAGCTGTTTATTCACAACAGCTTTGGTGCTGGGATTTTTGAGACTGAATTTACAGGCATGAGACTTCCATCCAGGTCTGCCAAAAATATGGGAGTAAAATATAAGGTGCAATAAGAAAAATTTAATCATACAAGTTTTACATCACTTATTATGTCTGCAGTGAGAAATAAATACACAGAACCTTCTGCATCCCAGTGGATATGACATCACAGAATTGATACCATGTAAGAAAAAAAATTTGGAGATGTGGTGAGGATGAAATAGTAGGTAGAAGGCTTTTCAGATTAAAATATCTACAGCATAGTAGAGCATAATTATCTTCTAGAAATATAATGCCAAGTGTTTCCAAATCCTACTCATCTTCTCATCCTACACCCCTCCTGCTTCAACTAACACTTTTATGACAATTAACATAAATACTGAGAATATGGATGCCCCTCTTCCATCACCTCTTAAAAGAGGATTCATCTCATTAAAATATCTATCAGAAATCAGGGGCACTACGGTTTTGAAGATCAGGACAGCAGCAATTCATCAGGGCACGCGTTTGATCGTCTCCTTGAAATTTGGGAACCGCCCAGGAGATGGCAGCAAATGGCACTGCGGGGGCAGGAGCCTCCGGGGGAGCTGCGAGATGCTCCGACCAGCGCCGGACACAAAATTAATCGGGGTTTATCTTCCACCCAGCACGAACTCAACTCATTAATTTTGTTCTTTGCAGGGAGAACAGAGCCACAGGAGACTTTCACAATGTTGCACTCAAACGGTGTGTAGCATTGTAAAAATATAGTAGCGCTTTAAAGTAACTCGTCCTTTTCATAAAATTTATAATTACTCGATTCATTTATTTCCCTACATGAAGGCTATTAAAAATAGTTTCAGGGGGAGCGCAATTTGTTATAAAGTGAAGGTCAATCTCATTAGATCACTGTAGCAGGGATCCTAATAACATTCTGGCAGAAATGAGGTATCTCATTACAGGAGTTGTATTTTGTTTGAAATATTAGCTCGTCGTTAACCGAGCACTAAAATACACATAATATTGGATGACATAAATTATTCTCCTGAAAAACTGCAGTGCTAAAACAATGATGAGGCTACGACACAAAGCTTAACATTTTCTATCTTTTCTAGCTGGATTCACCTACTTAATACCAGTTTGGGTTGCTGCTGCTTCTGGATACTGAGCCACAGTTGAGTTGCTAGAATTGTATACAGACTGTGAAACTGCAAACTACAAGCAGTAAGAAAGATGTTTGATTTTCCTTGTAACTGCAGAGTAAGCTGCCATCCAGGAAATACCAACATTTAAAAGGAAAAAAAATTAAAACCAGAGTCCAGAAGTAAACATTGCTTTTACAAACACAAGAGAAGGAATTACTTTCCTTTTAATTACCTCTACCCATTTGGAAAGTGCCAACTGTTTTTTCTAGCCTTTCCCTCTACTGGAAGCACAGCTGAAGGTCTGGATGTGTTTAAATGCTTCTCCTGAGCTGTATCACAGCCCTTAACTCATGGCAGGATCATGCTAAGCATGTGCTCCAAACCAGCCAGCAACACTCAGAAAGTATCAGGGATTATCCATGGGAGGCAGCTCAACAGTTACAGGAGCTCTGCTTTCCAGAGGCTTCACACCCCCATGGTATCAACTCAAGGCTCCTAATTCACCTGGGAGCTACATCACAGCCTCAGGAAACTGTGAGGAAAGCAGAAAAGGAGGTTATACTGATTTCCTGGCACCGTGAAGTGGATGCAGGAAAGGTTCTCCATCCATGGAGGCTGTGCTGGAACAGGAACACGCCTTTCCTTTCAGCAGAACAGGTTTAACCATGGGCACAGTGCAGAGGTTGTGGTTAGAAGGTGAGTACAAACACAGACACTCAACCTGGAGCAGCTCACAGCAGCCACAGATGGCACTGAGACACTTTGCTAGTGCTGGTTTGAAGAAGCAGAGACGGCCCTGCTGGTTTGTGACTATAGCTTGGGTTTTTTTAAAATTCCCAACTGAAATTGGTTTGGTTTTTTTTTAAATATTGATCAAATTTCCAGATAGAAAAATGCCATTTACAAGAAGGAACTATTTTAATTACATTTTCAGCTGGATGTTATGTAATGAACTCAGACAGTAGTGCCCAGCATCTGAGGAGGGGAGGGCCCACAACACCTTACAGAGACATCCAACATCCCTGTGCTCCACAAGCTGTGTCCCCAGGGTGTGCCACCACATCAGCCAAATGAAGCCCTACCCATCATGTGACAGGGACACACGTTGGATGGTACGCAGGGCTTACACAGGAAGTCTATTTTTTTTTATTTGACTTTCTGCCTGTCACTGACTTACTATATTTACATCAGCTTTAAAAATTTTCTTTTTCATCAGTTTTCTTTGTGAAACACTTTCTTAGTAGGTAAAACAAACATAAATAGCTACAGTGAGAGAATGTGAATTGGCTTGATGTGGGTGCAGCAAAAGGGAAAAGGCAATTCAGGAATACAGAGCATGTGAAAGAACAGGCACGGTGATTTCAGATTTTATATATTTCCGAATCTCTGCTACTTAGGGTCTAACTCTGAAGCTTCATATTAGGTATTAGTAAGTTCTCTTCACGGGGTAGTTTGACAAAATTCCTTCCTAGCTAGAGAATCAAGGACAACTGGTACCCAAAAAGCAGAAACAACAGTGAGGGAAAGGGAGCAAGCCAGGGGTTGAGACTTCATAGCCTGGGGCTGTAGCTGGATGATTGACCCCAAGATGAACCAAAACTTTTAAAAGTGTAAAAAATCATGACCAGGATCCATCTTGGATTTGATTTGGGTGTAGCCCCAGGCAGGGTCTTGCACTGCCCAAAGTGAATCCTTTCAATAAATACCTGTTTTATTCCTTTTGCCCTGTCCAGTCTCTGTTCCAGCTCAGCCTTTCCAGGCAACAACAGCACAGGAAATGACCTGAACAGCTGAATTTTGAACCAAGAAACAGCAAGCAAACAGCAAGTGATGATCAGGTAAGGTGAAACTCTTTAAGGTTCTTGGAAGGTGAAGTCTCAAGAGCATTTCTGCTGAAAGCAAAGCAAAGCCCACACCTGCCCACTGTTCATTTCTGCCTGCCCTCATGGGCAGACTGGTACACATTCCCCTGAGGACATCCAGTGAACAGGCTGGATAAAAACCCAGGTTAAAAATACAACCTTCTTTTGCCTGAATTATTTTTCCCCCTAATCTGCTGCCTCCACTTGGTCTCCATGGTTACACAAATACTTCCAGTGGTACCTTTGCTACTGTCATGCAAAGAAGGGTTAGGAGAATGGAGAAGCCAGCAGGAGGCTGCTGAAGCTGACACTGCTGCAGAAAGGGAAATCTCATCACAGGATGCTCACAGATTTCACCAACCTTTCCTTTCCACAGGTCTGATTTCAAATCCCCACCCTAGTCCCCTCCTCAGCAGTGGCCAGCTGTTTGTGAATAAAGCAGTGTCACCCTCTCCTCCAAGAGTGCCTTGGTGCAGTGGAGAGGATGCAGGGCACTGCAGACAGGAGGCATTTAGAAGCAGCTCTGCTGCCATGGGAAAAGCCATGGAACACAGAGACCATTTGCCAGGATACAGATCCTGAAAACTGAGCTGAGTGGAGCTGGCAGAGAACTCATGCAGAAAATGTAATGATGGGGGAGTAAGAAGGGAGAAGGTGCTATTTGTAGTTTGGTGTAAAAGACTCCAAAGAACAGAATGGACAGAGCTGTGATTTCTCACTTTTTCTTACAGCATAAAATGGATTATTTTATTATTTATCCAACTCCATGGATTCAGCTCCTCTCCAGCATCAGAGTGGACTTGGAGCCCAATGTTCACCTATTTCCTAACAGAAACAATGCTAATGTACCTCTGGGGAAACTGCCAATGCCAGGGACATGTCTCTAAACAGAACTTCTCATATCTTTTTTTCTGAACTATTTTATCAGTCCTTTGGATCTATACGCAGAACTGTTTCAGAGTTTGTCTAACATCAGACTTTTAGCTCCAAACTTTTTCTGTGGCACTCAAATCTGAAAGTCTCCCTCCAGAATGCCAACCCTTAGCACAACACAATGACTGCTATCAAATACAAATATAGAAATAAAGATGGAATAGAGCACAGAAACATCCTTTATGTATTTGAACTAGGATATATTATTATATGAATTGGAAATGGTATTTAAATGCAGTGTACATAGGTCTTTATTATTAAAAATTGTATTTCATGTAGGTTAAGTCAGATGGTAAAGATGTAAAGAAAAGATAATGAACTAATCTCAAGCTATTTTTCCCCTTCCTCAGCCATGAAGGTGCTCCTTGTTCGTTTTACATCTCTTCAGTAGCAATAAAATGGACCTTGCTTCCAACATTTGATCATTACCGAGAAGTTCACAGTGCTCAAGCCCATCAAAAAGTGAAGAAATGCACAGAGTGACTCCTATGAGATCATTAATTCCAGTGAAGAGCAATTAATGGATTGCAAGTCATGACTGGCATTCCTGGGAACCACAAAATCAGGTGGGTGGGATCAAAGTGCTCCAGAACACGTGACAGACTGGATTTCAGCACTGCTGCCCTCCCTGCTTTACACTGACAGTGCCACCTCCCCCCTCTATTCTCTGGTTTACAGCACTCTGATATGGGTGCTCTCATTTCCTAACTGTACTTCCAAGTGGTGAAAAGACTGACTGGGAAAATGTTTGTCAGGTAATCAGTCATTTTTACTATGCATCCTTCAGTGTTCATGGACCTTTCCAGGCTATTACACACTTCAAAGAAGCTTATGATTACCTCCTCAAGAGCTGGAGAAAAAGCACGAGATTATTCTTTACTACATGATTCATTCAAATGGAGTTAACTCATTTTTATAACATTTGCTAAATTGTTTGTCCCAAAAGCAAGAATACACTTTTACTTTTGTAATGCATGCCTGCAAATGAAAATTACTTCTGCTGTGGAGTTGTCTACAGGCCTTGCTAGATGAGTGATTTATGACAGTCCAGATTCAATTGCACCAATGTAAAGTGCACAGTGGCCACAGATTTTAACTTCTGGTGTTTAAAAAATCTGAGAGTTGAATCAGGCATAATTGAACTGCAGGTCAAACTACCTCATCATTGTACGTGTTTGCACATTTGTCTCTGCTTCTCTGAGCCTGCAAAACAGCTTCTGCAGCCACTTACCTTAACCAGGCACCCAGCCAGCCTGCCCAGTGTGTGCCACGATGCACTGGGAGCCAGAGACTGAGCCTGGTGAGGTCACAAATGTGCATTCTGCACTTGAGACCTTTGGGCCACTCTTGCACCCATCCCAGCCTTAGATCCTCCCCCTCTCTCAGAGGGAGTGCAGGATATCCTTGTATTCATTTATGGTACATCTTTCTGAAAATATTGCTATGATGACAGTCACAAGTGGTGAAATGCTGAATAAACATTCTCTGAGGAATTTCAAAGAGGTTTAAACTGTATTAAAAACAAAAGCACATCCTGGCAGTCAAGCTACCTGTCCACATCAAGAAAGGTGCAGATCTAAGCAACAAAGCTGTGCTGGAGACAGTTCAATCCAACTCAATCGAGCCAAATACTGAAATTGCAGCCAGTGCTCACAGTGCTTGTTACAACCTGCTTTCCTGGGAATTGCCTTGCCTCACCTCACTTCAGCAAGCCATCCATCCTTCCTGCTCTCTGCAAAGGCACAGAGCTAGAATTCCTTGCCTACATTCCCACATGAGGAGGAGGGGCAATTTCTGATGGCATCTTACTGTTCATCCCATTTTGCCCTAAATATCACTTGGCTGGTATGGCACGCTTGGCATGAGATGCCAGCACAGGCCCACACCTCATCCCAGACAGAGTCTGTGGATTTGAAGTCACAGACTGATGACACCCAAAAGTTCTGCACGTGCTCTCCAAAGAACCAAGAGTGTTTCCCTGCACAAGAGCTTGCAAAGACCCCACCAGCAGCCAGCTCTCTGTGCATGACAGCAGCAAGGCAGCACTGCAAAGAAGAATGCCAGGCACTGCTGTATTTGTGTTTTTCGGGAGCTGTGCTTAGAGGAACATTTGGCATTTATCTTCCAGGCAGAGTGAGTGCAGCCCACACAAACCCTGTGCCAGCCCAAGGCACTGCATTCTCCCCACTGCTCCTCTCTCCCCATTCTCCCTCGAGTTCCCTGCATGCAGAAACCTGCAGCCCCACCACAGCATGAAGTCCTGGCCCTACCATGCCAGCTGTCGATGTTAAATGCAAAAAAGAACCCCCAGAGTCTCTGTTCAGCACCAGTTCCTATGAATCTATAAAAATTTGTCTGAGATAGATCTATCAATCTGATCTATCTTTCTCTACCTGTGAAGGCAGAGGAAATTATTACAGAAAATCAGGTAAGACTGGTAATTTCAACATTGACATTGTGTAACAGCACTGTACTGAAGTCTTTCTGTGAGTTTTTACATAGCATTGATCCTTTTCCTATCAAATTCCTCTTAATAGGCTTTCTTTCTATTAACTTTTAATGGCTTTTTTTATAATAGCGTCTACATAGGCTTTTAGAAATACCATATGTCTCAGAATTGTAATATAAAGCACATATAAACAGCACATTAAAAAGCAGAAATTACAAGACACAATCACACCCTAAAAGCCATAAATTCGGTGGAAAACCTCATTAATTGTGCAACCAACTTTAAGCACATCTTCTGGGTATATAAATTAATTTTTAGCGCCAGAAAATGGTCTGATAACACTTGCAAGATTGGGAAGTTTCATCCATGATCATATAAGGACTTGAAAGCTGAAAAAAGGCATAGTGTCTCCATGGTATCCAGAACTGGGTCTGGATATAACTTCCCAAACTGTAGGAAGAAAAGGAACTAACTTTGCTACCATGGAAACAGAAGAGTGGAATATAAATTTCTGTTACTTGTCTGCTTTTACAAGACCTATTCCTAAAATGTTAAGGCCTTCA
The DNA here is from genome assembly GCA_009812075.1 of Sialia sialis. Lineage (NCBI taxonomy): Eukaryota > Metazoa > Chordata > Aves > Passeriformes > Turdidae > Sialia > Sialia sialis. The sequence goes on along the minus strand of VRYO01000100.1, from coordinate 17,850,593 downwards.
ATAACACAGGTAGTTTTGTTTCCTCCTGAGAAGTAAATCTGCTGGGAAAGGACCAAGGACAAGCTCACCAAACAAGGGAGAGCATCAGGAGTGACAGGCATTTCTAGGAAAGGTGGGGGATTAATGAGGAGAAAGGGAGTGAGTGGAAGATGGAGAAGGAACATCCTGGTGCATGAGGAACACAGGGAGGAAGGGTTTGGTTGGATTAGTGAGACAGGAAAAAAGGCCCTTACGGTGAAGGCCTGGATCCTGGCCGGGCTAAAATAAACTTAAAGTATAAATTGGGCAGCAAATGCTGGATTGGTGTTACTGCTTCTAGAAACCATACATGTCTTTAACTTCTTAACTTACTTTTTATTAGCTCTTCGCGAAAATGCCGCCCTTTTTGGATGTGTCCAAAACACCCAGCCGGCGCCTGCATTTTCCTCACAGTTCGTGAGGTTCTGCAACATGTCTTTTACTTCACCGGGAGCATTTTTCCTCCACACCAGACAACTGTGCAGCTTGTAAAACGCTGGATGTTCTCCTCACGGAAGCCCTCATGCTCTCCCTGCCCGCCGCTCAGCTCTGCCGCCCTCACGGCCCTCAGTGCCCTGAGGGCGCGGTCCCGCCATCACACCACCCCTCAGGGGCACTGAGGGGCGTTTTCACTGCCCTCAGTAGCCCAGGGTCTCCTGAGGATGTCATTGGCTTTATGGTGCAGAATTTAATGGGAGGACGTGAACGTTCAAAGTTCTTTGATACCTGTTTTAGAACTGTAAGGTAGTCGGAAAATTATCGCTTCAGCTGCTGCACGAGAAGCAGAGGTTGTGTTCGTTACACCCTGCTGGCTGGAGGGCAGCGCGGGCAACCCCCTCGCGGTACCCGGCGCCTCCTGAGGGCGGGGCCGCTGTCGGGGGAGCGGTTCGCCATCTTAGGTGCCCCCGCCCCCCGGCGCCACGTGAGGCGAGCGGCCGCCATCTTAGGCTGCCCGCGCGGCCGGGCGGTCACGTGCGGCGGCGCTGAGGGGACGCGGGGCCCGGGCTCTGCAGCGCCATGGGGCAGTGCGGCATCACCTCCTCCAAGACCGTCCTCGTCTTCCTCAACCTCATCTTCTGGGTGAGTCCGGTGCCCCTCGCCAGGGACGGCGGCTCCGGGCTTCCAGGTCGGAGCCTGGCTCGGAGAGCGTTGCGGGCCTCGCTTAGGAGCCGGGAGATCAGCGCCCCACCCCTCCCCTACCGCACGGGTTCAGTTCGTATTAAAACTCTTTGTGTTTACGCGGCGTTCTGTGCCCCTCTGCGGGGTTTGGGGGTTCAGTGCTGGGCTCAGTCCCTTCCCTCGCGATCGTTCCCCCGCGTCCCTCGGGGGGAGCTGAACCTGGCATTGGAGGTTTAACGAGCATTAAGGATCTGTGGTAGAGGCTCTTGTGTAAGCGAATACAGCTTCTCTCTGTCGCGTTATTGAGCTTCTCAGGTCTCTGGCAGTTCAATTGCTGTAGGCAGTTTAATTTTTATAGCGCTTTTCTGGCCATCTCGGGTTTGGCCGTCCGCTGCGGGACATCCCGGACGCTGAGCGCTGAGTGTGGGGCACAAAATCAGGATTTAGCTTTTCATCTATTTATGCTTCACGTACTCCACCAGCCACGGCAGCACCGTAGTGTTTATGCATCGCTGCAGTGACAGTCAGATAAAAGCTTACAGAAGGGGGACGGTAGGTTGCTATAAATGACCTTTTTCAGGATGGACGTAAAGGTTCTAGCTTGGCATTGTGTTCACCGTAGTAACTGGCATGTCAGAACAGCGTAACTCTTAAATAAATGAAATCAAATGAAGGAATAGTCTGTAGATGTTTAAGAATTCCCTTTGTGCATTTAGGTACTGCATTTTTCCTGCTCTGATCCCAGCTCCGGGAACAGAGTATGTGTTGTCGCAACTGTTCAGAGATTTCATCTTTGAAAAAGTAATAGTGGGTAACAAGCTGTTGGAACAGCAAAGTGTAGATATATATAACTGCTTCATTTACTGTTGAAAGTCTTATAAAATATTGCTAGCGTTACAGGAATGACTGCGCGTCTGAATTTTTACAACGGAACGCTCCTTAAGGGTCCCTGTAAATGAATCATGCTCGGGGAAAATGCATCTCTGTGCATTCTTACTGGCATTTGCCTGTACAGCTCTTCTGGGAGAGGAGCAGTGCAGGAGAGGCTGATCTGGCCTTAAGTGGTGCAGATTGGAAGTAGTTGTGTAATTGTGGCTGAGGTGACCAGGCTCCATTCTTATGTTTCAAGTGAAAAGTAGTGACATCAATCTCTTAGTGCAGCCCCAAGGTTGGAATCTGCTTTGTTGGGTGTGGCTTTTTGTTACATGCATAGTTGCAAGTGGCATTTTAAAAGCTCTTTCACAGCTCCTACAACATACTTTAAAAGTTTTTGGCTGGGCAGGGGTTTTGTGAGTTGCCTTCTCGATGGCACCTTGAAGTAGATTTTTCTGTACTTGTTGATACAAATGAGGCTCTGTTTGGAGTAAATGAGCACAAGTTCCGTGTGCAGTTTCTCCCCCTCTCCAAAAGCTTAGTGATGTTTATTGTTCGTTGTCTGCTGCATTTAGTAATTTAATTCCATGTTGGAGTTTGCAATTACTCATCTCATACAATGGCCGGGTCAAAGTTATTTTGAGTAACGCTGAACTTTGTGCTTTACGATTTTTGATTACTTTTGAGACAAACTTGGCTTAGTTTAAAATTGACAGATTGCATTTAGATAAGATGTATTTCACATAAAATTAAAATGTCATCGAACTTATGTTCTGTAAACCACCTCCAGCCTAAGAAGTCAGCTTGTGCTGATAACTTTTTGGCAGATAAGTGACTGGGTTGCCTGTGTTGGAACAACCTTGCAGGTCATCAGCTGCATGTAGAATGAGGCAGACTTTCTGCAAGTGAGAGTTACAGAAACCAGAGGTTTTCCTTTCTTTCACGAGCTGGAGTCAATAGCTTATTTGCTGACTGAGCTGTGTATGTTAACATCTGGTGCCCATCTAGTTGGCAGTGTGAGTGTTTCTGTGCTGTTACAGAAATCTTTTGCTTGTCATCCTTATAGAGTTCCAATATTGATAATTAAATAATTTGGATTTCCTGGGACTTAGCAATAGACAGGTGCCTATAATTGTTCAAGTAGCTATGAAATCTCCTTTAATTGCTTTTGTGAATTTGCTCTCTTTAAGGTTTCATATACCAGTCTTCTGTGTTATCACTGTGTTCACCTGTAGGAGCAGCAATTTGTGACTACACAGTGGATTAGGACTTCCCCCCTCGCCCTGTGGTTCTCTTACTTGTGGGAGGATGTGAATGTTCACAGAGATTTTAGATCTTATGACTGAGATGTTGAGAAGATTATCAGTGCTGTGAAGAAATAGCAGAGATGTGCTTGTTACACTTGGAGTCTTGGTTCTAACTCCTACAAATTTCTTTCAAGTCTGCAAGAGGCAGATCAGACTTCGCTGACAGGTGACAGCCACTTAACATCTACAGCTACTGATCTCACTTTTGCAGGCTCATCTCATTTTGAAGAGTCTTGTGCTACTTATTAAAATTTAGTTGACATTATAAAAGGTCATTTATCTTGTGAAAACTTTATCCTACTGTATAAAATTGTTACATTAACTGTTCTCTCCTGCATGTTGGTAATACCGCAGGATTTTTGTTTTTTAAAGAAAATAGGCTGTGGAAGCTGTCTAAAAGCAGGGCAGGTACTAGTTTATCATTAGAAAGTTGAAGGGATGTTACTCACCTTTCCACATTACTGGTGTGGTATTTTGCCTGTTCAGTTGAGTTGCATTTGCAGGGGTGTTGAGCATTGAGTGTATCTTCTGCAGGTGCCCATACTGCATTTAAAATACAGTTCTGTAAGAAAACAGTATCATGACTGGTAGTCATAAAGAGTAGCAGAATGTAAATTTTGCGTGGAACACATGCTTGAGTTTTGGATAGTGTGTCAGAGTGCTGAAGGTAAAAAATAATTTACCAAGAAATGCATTGCTATGAAATCAGTTAACTTTCCTCCTTAGACCGGGGAATACTGATCTGATTAATATTTCTCAGCCTCTCATTTCTATGAGTTAACTTCTGAGTAGATATAACAAATGACAAAGAAAGCCAATCCTTCAGCTGACCTTTACCTTAAGTTTGCACAAGATTTATTTGGTCAGCTGATGACTTCATTTAGGGGATGCTGAGTTAAGGAAGGGTATTGCATAGGAGGTAATTGTGATGTGAAAGACAAAACAGCTTAGAAATAAATAAATGTAACTTTTAGTACGTATATCTTCATAATCAGCAAGATTTTTTTGTTACCTTGATGACATGTTGATAATGACTAATTGCCCCCCAAAAAAAGTACTTGAGAACAGCAGGTTCTTTGGAAAACCTCCTAAATTTAAAGTCTGCATAATTCTGAAAGAGGAAGAAATATATTTACCTGGAACAAATACCTAGACTACTGTCAAATGTGTTTATTTGTGTACCCTTAATTTAAGGCTTCATGGTGTGACTTGCATAATTCAGCTGAAACCAGTTTGAAGGTGAGATGAAGACAAAAATACCAAGGAAGTGTTTTCAGTCTTAGTTTAGTTCATAGGATAAAATGATAAAATATTCAAAGTTCCATGTGGTCTTGCTTTGGAAAAGGGAATCTGTCTGTTTTATATTCCCAAAGAATCTATGTGCTTTGACAGCCTGTTCTGCTAAAATAGTGCCAGATATCCTGTGCTTGCTGAGGCTTTTACCTTTCCCACTCTGTCCTCCTTGGGAAAAGGAATGAACTCTGCTTCTACAATACCTTCAAGCCAGTAGTTGTAAATTATTTAAATTGTTCTTGTAGTATTTAGCTGGCCTGAAATCATTACTTTGAGAGTTCATTTGACTAAGCTGTTCTATAAAACATTCTTGCTATGATTGTTTAGAGAAATCTCAAGTCTCTACTTCAGTGGAGTACAAACACTTCCTACAAATCTGTGCTCACCACAGTGCAGTGACCAGAGTATGGGAAATGGAGGATTTTCTAGAGGAGCTGCAGCAGTCTGTGTATGTAATGTGTTCAGGGGTTTCTGATAGAAAAAAAAAAAAATTAAGCAATGGGAAATTTAATTCAAATTTAGTAGTAGAAAGATTTGAGCTCACTTTCTCTTACACGTAGAAGTAAACCCAGTAATTTCTCTAGTTTATTGTGAGCTTGTGAATAGTTACTGCTCTGGACTTTAAAACAAACTTCTTGAGTGTTCTTTGGTGATCAAAGACTCTGGCTGATGGATGGTCCCAAAGGTAACTTTGCAAGGATTACTTGGCCAAAGCCATTCTGTCTTGAAAGGGAGTTCCTTCTGGATGTAAAAATTGAATGTTTTCTGCTACTGTGGCAGTGTGAAGAGAGTGTATCCTTCAGGTCTGTAATGGTTTGGAATCCTGTGCATCAAAAAATTAGTTCTTTTAATGAAAAAAATCACGATTGAAAACTTTCAAGTGTTGTGCCCTCTCAGTGATTTTTCTTACAATATTTGAATATGAATTTTCATATAGCAAACAAGTGCCAGGTCCTGAATTTTAGTTATAAATGCTTTGATTTACTTTTAAGCGACATGATAATTCATTGATGTTTCTTTACAGGATAAGTTTCAGATCCTTGCCTGGGATTTTTCAGGCTTTTTGGCATCTGGTCTTGAGCTTAAGAGATACAATACCTAACAAAGCCAGGTCTCAAAGCTAAATGTGATACCTCTGAATAGTGCAAGGAATTTGTCATATCACTTTACCTGGTGAACGTTGAAGCACAGAGTGATCATGATTGTTGTTCTGCAGAGCAAGGAATCTGAGAACAGCAGAGCACAGCTCAAGTTACAGCCCCGGTGGCTAAATAGGTGTAAAAGAATGGCTGTATTGTCAGCTTGGCTTCTGAAGAGGACAAGACTGCTGATCACTGCATCTTGCAGTTAGTGGCACTTCAAATATGTCATCTGAATGCAAAAGCAGCCGAGCTCAGCCTTCTGCTGTAGCCCAAAAAGCCTTTGAATTGGAGGTGTTTGGGAATGGTGGTACAGAACTGAATGGGGCTAGTGCAGACAGAGCAGTCTGGTTTGCTTGGGTTTTACAGAGTTTGCTTGTTTTATAAGCCTTTTAAATAGTTTTAACTGTGATATGGGGCTTCTCCCCAAAAATTTTGTAAGACAGTTATGGTTCAGTGCTCAAGTGAAATTATTACTGATGAGAACAAAGAGAAGAGTGTCAGGAAACCCTTGGGCCCTAAGCTGGTAAAGCATCAATATCAGGAAGCAGAGAAAATATCAAGTATGGGTGTGGGTTTGTTTGGGAGGGGAGTGGAGAGAGAGAGATACACAGCAGTGGAGTCTGAAAAGACTAGAAGAGAAATAAATAAACCCCAGAGAGATCCTGTTGGGCCTTTGTGGTTAAGGAAATAAGTTTTGAAGAACAGAAAGCTAAAAGGTAGACTTAAAAGTTTTTGTCATCCCCTTCTTTTTATGACAGTAATGAGTATGAGTATACTCTAGTGTTGGAAAGAACCCGAAATGTCAGAAATACCCTGGAATTCAAATAATGGAGAAATGTGGGGAAAAAAATCCCATTTGTTCAGGTACTGATCTAAGCCCAAAAATCTGGAGGCAGTGTTTCCTTCTTGTGGGTGGGAAGTTGGTTGGAGTTGGTACGCATGGACAAAAACAGTTGTTAGAGTGAAACTGACATAATTATAAACTCTCAAAAATCTGTCCTGAAGTAGACGTGTGCTTTGTTTTTTACAAAACCTGTTAAAAAGGCAGCGAGAACAAGGATACATTCACATTTAACATTAGGGAAGTAACAGACATGTTGGGAAAATGGTCTTGGGGACAGGATCCAGACAGAGAAACTGAGGATCTGTTAGTGTAAAAGGCTTTTTTTTTTTACTTTTTGCTTTGCTTCTTTCTATCAAGGATGATGTAGATTGTCTGTCAGAATATATCATGGGCGTAGTTGGCAGTCCCATGAAAGATATATTATGAAATATAATTTGTAATAATAATTGGTTTAGGGTAGTGTCTCTGCTGCTATCAGCAGTGGCAAAGTTTGCAGCAGTAGGATTATAAGTAGGTGTCCTTACAAAAAATGAGAAATGCTCCTCTTGCCTAATTAAATATCAGTTGTGTTTTCTCCTAAGGTACAGTACTTTGCTGCTACCTTGATTTTCTTGTTCAGAGGGTATATGTTCTTCTTAAAAGGTGACTAAGACGTGGATTCTGAAGGGACAAATCCTACTCTTTAGCTGAGTTAATTGAAACAGTAGCACTAAAGAAATTCAGAAGTTCTGCTATGTGTTCTATTAAGGCCCCAAAGTGAAGAGAATTCTATAGCAAGGTGGAGAGTAAAAGTATGAACACACAAGTGTTGATCTGATCTCTGTGGCAGTAACATGATTAGGGTGGTGTCAGGAAGAGTTTGCTTGTAAATGAAGCCACAGTGTCCATGGTTGATAAATAAATGATCAGTGGAACAAGTTGAGGTATCTTACACTCATCATCTTAGGCAGCTGCAATTTTGGCTTTCAAAGTGCTGCAGTGTGTGAGCGTTACTGAAAACATCAAAACAGCTCTTGGAGTGTTGCAGCCTACTTGCAAAAGGAAGGAGCAAACTAAATGCCTGCAAGTGTGTTAAGGTGCAGCCTTGTACACCTCAGGGGAAAGCTGACTGTGTGAAATAGCCCTGAGCTCACAGGCTGTGTTACACACTGCTCAAAAAACTTCAGTTTTTACCTGAGCTTTCCTAGAGTGTCATCAGTGATGCTTACCATTGTGTCATTGGATCTTACAGTTTTCCCTCCAGTCTTTGCATAATTGTTGAGCTTTTAATAACTCCACAGAGGTTCCAGCCAAAGCAATAAAATCAGAACTGAGAGAAGTCTGTGTGTCTTTGAAACTTCCTTCTGGCGAAAAGGATTTTGAATTGCTCAAGCCTTTTGCCACGAGCTGTCTTTAACTCTACTTTGCTATCAGTGTTCTTAAAGGTTAATTCATACTAAAATAAGAGTGTGCTGCTCCAGGTTCAGAACTGTGAGTTGGATGCAGACAAGTGTAATAGGATGTGTGAATGCTGAATAACCAGCCATGTCCCCAGAACATGCATGTGACCTGGCACACATTCAGGAAATGCTGCCATCTCTATTCAGAGCATTGAGCAGATTAAGTTGGAGAATTCTTCCTCCAAGCCCAGTTTATCAAAGGCTTGTTTGAACTATGTGCAGTTCATATATTTGGCTTCCATTTAGTGATAGGAAATGCATGATTGTAAACACGGTAGCTTTATGTTCCATGGTCTTTGACTTGAGCAAGTTCAGACTTTGCAGATTTTCTCTTTACTCTGCAGGATGGTAAACATTGAGATCTGGATTTTTAAATTTTTTTTTTAAGTTATCCATGTGTCTGTACAGCCTTTGAGTTCCTCAGATGATTCCTATTTTGAGAGAGATGGTTTAAGCACATGGTACTGTTTGGGATGGGGTTTGGTTTTGGATGGGGGAGAGTCTGTTTGGGTGCTTTTTCTTCCTTTAAAAAGCACATCTATTCAACTTTGTACTTGGTTTGCATCAGATAATAAATGTGCATTTAACTGTGCAGCCCTGGTCAGCGTAGACTGCATGCTTTGTATGGTTCCCCCTGTCTTGTCTGTCGCAGTGTTTGTTATTTGTATCAGTGGATGGCACTGTGCTGTGTGCTGAGACCTCAGCTCTGCAGGGGGAGGCACCTCAGGCCAGTGCAGTCCCATTGACTGAGCACCTCTGAGCAGTCAGCAAGGAGCTGTGCTTGTCTTCTGGCTTAGTGTCACCCAATGTGGCTCCTCTTGCACACTGCTAACACTATTCAGTGATGCCAACCAGAAGGCAGTAAGAGGAGATCGTCAAAAGAGGAACAAAATCCCAGCTACAACACTTCAGAGACCTCCCCTTCCTGCACAGGGCAGGCTGAAGTAAGCACTGTCCCGTGGTTGTGATACCGGGTAGTGTTGCTGTTTCCATTGTTCTGTGATAGGCTCAATCCTGTACCTGTTCAAAAAGTGTTCAGCTGTGAAATTGGGGGAAGGAGTTTTCATCTTCCTGGCTTTTAAACCTTGTGCAGGCTCCAGCAGGTACCTCTGCTCTCAGGACCTTGTTGAAGAGGTGGCAGCAGGAATTCTGAGGAGTGTGGTCACTTCATGACAGAGCAGTGCCAGTTTCAGAAACACCAGTCCTCAACATTGTTCTGAAGCAAAACCTCGGGCTCAGTGCTCTCATGGATGATTAGTCATTCTTGTACCATGTGTTGAAGGGATTTAATGAAGTCTTCAAACCAGGCAGCTTGTAATCTGTCTAAAGGCTGCAAAAGCAATGTTTCTTAAAATGCTTGTGCTTCTTGAAGTAGGGAAGATAAAACCTGTAGACAGATTGGATTTTTTTTTTTAAAGGCTAAACTCCCTTTCCTTTAAATACATTCTTTAAATGTATGTGCTTATGCAGTTGATGATCCAGATTTTCTTAAACAAGGAGGAAGCCAATTAAATTGCAAAAAAGGACAAAGGAGTTCACAAATGGTTCTGATTTCAGCTTTGTGCTGTATATTCTGTTCCTGATGCCAGCCACAGCTGTGGTTTTTCATCTGCTACCTTGTAACATACCATATTTCTAACAAGCATTTTAGTTCTTAGAAATAGATGACATCACTGGCCTGCCATTCACATGCTTCATTGCTAGGCAACAGTTAATGTAATTCCATTGTTCAGTGGCACTACTTTGAATCTTTGCTCTGTGTACAGAAAGTGTGTCTGCATTTTGCCATGTTGTACCTAATATGGCAGCGTTTGTTCAGATGGATTAGCATTTCAACATCTTCTGTGCAAAGGGGTGATTTTGCAATAGCTGGTTCTTGTCTGGAAAAGATGTCTTGCTCTTGGTCTTTGTTACTGAATTTTCAGGTTTCCCTCCTCTTATATGTACATAGCAGCTTTTACTGGATGAATGTGATGCCTTTAAGATTCCTGCAGAGCACACAATTACCTTTGCTGCAGAGAGCTGGAGAGGTCAAATGTATTGCTCAAATCCAGATGCAGATGATACTTCTGAGCTGGCTCATATCTTTTTCTTTGACATAGTGTTTCTGTAGCAAAATGCTGCAGGGAATATTCTGGTAGTGGTTGTGCACTATTGTTTTATAGAAGGAAGTTGCAGTGCATCTAGTACATAGTGGCAAACAGGGCTGAAATCCTGGATACTTTGTCTTGTGGCTTGCCACACTGAACAGCTTCCCAGGGAGGACTTCCAAGAGTTGAGACAGCCTTGGTGTGAATTCCTTGTTGGCCCTGCTCTGTGCAGGCGCCTGGGCTACGTGATGTCCTCCTGGACTGAATGCCTGAGTCTCTGGCTGTGCACTGGTAGGACCCAGCCTTGCAGCAGCTGTACGGGTGTGTGGCCTCCCGGTGCAGGGAGGGGCATTGTAATGCCAGTGGGAGAGCATGGGCTGCAGGCAGCCTGCCCCTTGGATTGGGGCTACAGTGTGTCCAGGGTATGGATTGGTTTGTGATAGGGACACTACCCTTCACAGCAAAATGGAATTCCCCAACTCACAGCCTAGCCACTGCATCTTCTGAGTGCATTGTCTTAGCTCAGCCCTGTGTTGGGACATCGGAAAAACCTGTCATGAAACATTCTGATTATACTGTCCATCACTGCTAATTGTTATTTCATTCTGCAGCAAGTGTGAGGACAGGCAGGAACAACATTTGTAAAGCACAAACTGATAAGGCCCTTGTATTTAAAAATAAATGTGTGTTAGCTGGCTCCTCAGCAACAGTTGTCTCTTGCACCAGTTCAGCTTAAAGATAATGAAGGTATTGATGTGTTGGGATCCTTGTAACTGTAAGGGAGGCAAGGTCGTGGCACATGGATGTAAGAGCTTTGTCTAACTGTTTATCTAGTTGCAGATTCATCCTACAGAACTTATTTAGCAGTGACATTGACTTCTTGTTTGTTTAAAAAGGACCATTTTGTGCAATCCTTCTGAGAACATCAATTTTGCAAGTTCATGGAACGTTTCTCTAGGTATTTGGTTCTGCCTTTTACTAATTGGTGATTCTGCCTGCTTTCTGCTTAGAATCAGATTTTTCCAGTGCTGTGAACCCTTCAGAAATGCTGTTGTTTCTGGCAGTTCATCTTTCCCTAGCAGAGGTTAAAGTAGACAATGTGTACATGTGTTTAATTCTAACAGCAGGTCACAGATAGTAACATTTCTGAGAAACACTGTTTGGTGGTGTTTGGTAAAGTAATTACCTTGCTGCAGGAAGGAAGGGCTGGGTGTTGCAAGGAGCTTACCATGTTTTTGTGGCTGTTGCAGGCAGCAGCAGGCATCCTGTGCTACGTGGGAGCCTATGTGTTCATCACCTACGATGACTACGATCACTTCTTTGAGGATGTGTACACGCTGATCCCAGCTGTGATCATCATAGCTGTGGGAACGCTGCTGTTCATCATCGGCCTCATTGGGTGCTGCGCTACCATCCGGGAGAGTCGCTGCGGGCTGGCCACGGTAAGTGCAGATCTTGGCCTGCTGGGTGTCTGCCTGCCTTCTCCCTTCATCAACTTCTCAAATATTCCTTAAATCCTTCTCTTTATGGCCTTAAAAGTTTTCTGCCTCATTTTCTTAGGAACATCTTGTTTCGATTTTCTGTTCTGAAGAAAGGTGTTAAATGAAACAGTTCTAACGGCAGAAGGTGTCTCTGTTTCACCTTTTTTAGAACTGTGGTAATCTCATTAAAAAATGTAAAACCATATGATTAAGTCATAACAGTTTTTAAGTCTCACTTTTATCAGTTGTGGTTGAAAAGCTGAGTTAGAGGGAGAGGAAAAGGATTCAGGAGCCTTCTTGCATCAAGGTTAACTGAGGGTTGTCATAATGCCTGATTATTTTCTTCATGGCTTATTTGGGACACTTGGTTTGCAGAATTTTATGCCCTGTATTTCCCAGTATTTGAACTGTAATTTTGGCTTGGAAACCAGGTAGGGAAGAAGAGAGGCTGGTATTAAACTGTCCCCACCGGGGGCTTGGGGCTTCTTTTGTTGAATACTGTGTAGACTTCTTTAAAAATGCTCTTAAATATAGCAAGACATTGCATAGCTTGCTGTCTTCCCCAGTTGTTACAGAGCTTAATCTGAAGAAACATTCCCTTAGTGCATCTACCACTCTAAGTAACTGCCTGGGTACCTCTTTGATGAGGCATTCCTATTTATCTAACAAAGAAGATTGAAAGGAACACTTGATTAAAGACCTGCAGTATGGTATTTTCAGTACTAATGACAGCTGGACTTGCCTGACTGGGCAACTTCTTATTACTTGGTGAAGCTGTGAATGTTAAAATGTCTTGAGTGAATTCTGGGCTCATTTGGTCAATTCAAGTGCCTGCATTGAATAATCTGGTACATTAAAACCTTGCCTCAAAAATAACTTTAAATAGAAAAATCTGCATGGAGACTTTTATCAGGCAAACAAATAAAACTTTTTACAAATACTCTTGCTTGTATTTTGCAGTTTGTGATCATCTTGCTTTTGGTTTTTATCACTGAAGTTGTGGTCGTGGTTCTTGGATACATTTACAGAGCAAAGGTAAGAACTTCTCCCTTTCAGTAAATTTTTTGTTGTGAACTCTGGCCACAGTATGGAAATGTAATCTTTACTGTGCTTGATTCTGTAGAGCTGCTAATGGGTATTTGAGGGAATAAAATCAAACATCTGAGTGGATTAATTTGTGATACCAGTACCTTAAAATTGAGAACATCAATGTAGAGAGCTATCTTGTAGGAAAAAATTACCTGGAACATATCATTAACAATTAAACAGGAGAAGAGAGTCACAGTAATTGGTACCTTTACATTTTCCAGATGGTCTTCTAATTTATTTATGCTTTGACTTTGTGAATGATTTAGGCTACACAATGTTTGAACATAGGGCTTTTTTTTTTGGATATGCAATAACTTAAATGTTATGTGTTTGGTATGCAAACCAACTGCATAATAATGAAATAGATTGAATGTGGTAATATATACTTTCTAGCTTTACACAGGTTGTTGACAGGGATTATAGCTAAACAAATTACAACTTTTCCTACTGTTTGTTTAATGGAATTAAGAAACAGGACCAGAAAAATGAAATGAGACGTGTTTCTAGCAGCATGATGTATGGCAGAAATATACTGCACGGTATTAGAGATGGCACAATGTAGCTGGAAGAAATTTCTAACTTGCACAGTCTACTGCCTTTTGTTATGTCTATATCAGCTGTGTGTTCCTGTGGCATCTTTTTTTCTTGATTAGCTGCCATACAGTTTTCACTGCAGCAGGTAATGCAGGGCCAGAGCTTGGGAGAAGAGGGAAGGTAGTTTGCTTTTGGTGGCAGCGTGATCTTTTATGTTAAGCTGTTTGTGGAAGTTGGAATTTGAAAACTGAAACTTAAATCTTTGGAAAGGACAGACAAGTTTTGTAGTAAAAATGGCAATTTTCTAGTACCCTGCAATATACAGCACCTTAAACTATTGTTTCAAGTGCAACAGAAATAAATCTATTACCAGTGAGCTGGGAGGGCAAGTCTGCTTAGCCTTTTGATTATTTTTTCCAGGATAAATAAGTCAGCTTTGTGCTTTGTTAATTTTGGTCTGTTGTTTCTGACATGGTGTGTATACATCTGTGGGAGCCTTGCTTTGGTTTTTATAAAGGCACCTGAATCCTGTTAAAAGTACTTCATGTTCACTGTACAAACTTACAAACAAAGGAAAGGCTGAAGTCATAGCACTGTTGGTACACATTGAGCATAATGCCTCAAGGAAGTGGCACAGTGCTCTGGTAAGATGCCATTGTTGATCTTAGAGTGACTTCATTTTCCAGCATGCCTCTGTAAACCTGTGTGTTGATCCTGTTCAGGCTGTTCCAGAGCCATGTGAAGCATGCCCAGGCAGAGCATTCCAGCACTGCTCCTTAGCTGTGAAAGTCAGACTTCTTGCAAGTGCCGGTGGGGTTACACAGGCTGGGATGGTTGAGGACCTGCTGGGTGGAGGGATTCACTCTTCATTTTTCAGTTAACTAGAGCTAGTGATTTCTCATTGGGTCTTACAGAATTTGGATGTTTTTCAGGCATGATGTTGCCCTGATTTAACCACAAACCAATGATGCACAAACAAGCACTAAAATAAATTATTTAAAAGTGTATATGACAAATTGAACAGCTGTTTTGTTATGAGTTGGAGTTGTAAATCAAATTAGCTAAATCATCAAACAATTGATTTTTAAACTAGTCTGAAACAAGTTGCCTGTGCAGGCTCAATTGACTTTTCTGCATACCTTTCTTGAAATAGGCAGCATTCCTGAGGAGGGGGTGGTGGTGGAATTCAACTTGTGCTATTGCTGCAGAGAATTCTTCTATTAAAGTATTTAAAGAAGGATGTGTTGACAAGACCTTCCTACTGTAGCTTTCAAATCTGAAAAATATGCATGCTTAGTGCTCAGTCCTAAAATTACATTCCTTGCACATCCTGTTGAACGTGATAGAAAAAAATCAAATCAGAGCTAATCTTTAAATTGCACAAAATATACTCTAAATTGTGTATTACTTAAGCACTAGTTTACAGTGACATATAGTACTTAGAAGGTTCTAGTAAGATTCCCTCCAAACTAGGCATCATAGCATGCCTTTTGAGGAGACAAGTGGTGGTTCTTGAGTGACATCCATTGCTAACACGTGTACTTGAGAGCATCTTGACTCACCTGCAGTAGTTGTAAGACCTATTGCAGTAAATGTTGCACAGTGTGCTGCCCTTAGGAAGCCCTGGGAGACTGGGGCAGAACAGAGCTTGGTCACTATAGGTCAGCCTAAAGGCATCTTTGAGAATTTATTCACCTGTGCTTCAACCAGAAAAGTAGGTGGTATGACTTTGTACCTTTTGATCCCAATATCCTTGCAGTCTCAAGGGGAATGAGTTAGCCCAGATAGTTATGCTGGGTTTGGTTTGGAACTTTGAAGTAGAAAAGTGAGTGCATGCTCTTGTGGAGAGTCCTTAATTTCATGAAATGCCAAAGTGTCACAGGAAAAGCACATTCCTTTTTTGAGGGACAGTGCAAAGCTACTTTGCCTGAAATCCAGAAGGGAGCTGCCTGTGTTTTCCTTCTCCCTTAGCTGCAAACTGGCAACATCCTTGCAAAGGTGGGGTTTGAGCTTTAGGAAGCTGTGCCACTGAATTATGCTGAGTACAGATGATGGGGAGTTACCTTGGTTTCCTGAAATGCTGTAGCTGGAAGCAAAATGGTGTTACCTAAGGTGTGCTGCTTCTGCTGGTGAGCTGATGCGGTGCTTTCCTGCCCTTGCAGGTGGAGGATGAAGTTGATCACAGCATTCGGAAAGTCTACAATGGATACAATGGGACAAACCCTGATGCAGCCAGTCGTGCTATTGACTATGTACAGAGGCAGGTGAGACACAGTTTTCCACTCCTTTCTGTCCTTAAAACACAGGTGCAGTTGCTCTGCTGCTTGTGTAGGTGACCTTCCTCCATTCTGACAAATCTAGGAAACTGCTGAATGGACAATAAATTGATTAACTTGCTTAAAATTAGTATTATTATATTGTCGATGGGGAGATAAATTTTTATATAATTAGCTATCTGTCAGTCTGTGCTTGTATTCAAATAAGTTGTACTCGAGTATTTTTCTGTAATGGAATATAATGTACTTGTCCTCTTGGTATTGCAGTATGAATTGAATTCTTTCCCTGTGTGATTTTCCAGCTGCGCTGCTGTGGGATCCATAACTATTCAGACTGGGAGAATACTGTGTGGTTCAAGCAAACTAAAAACAACAGTGTGCCCCTCAGCTGTTGCAAAGCAGCCCTCAGCAACTGCACTGGCAGTTTGACTCACCCTATGGACCTTTATTCAGAGGTAAGGCAGCCACATGCTTTCACTGCCAATTCATTTTCTTTAGGGGTCATCAAATCTTGGGTGTATTTGCTTTAACAGAAAGTAGATGTGCTTAATCCTCTCCCCTTTTATAGATGAGTAATTTTCATCTAATTACTTCATTTAGTATTAGCATTATCTTTCTGCCCTATGTGATGCTTTTGGGGTTTTTTGGTGTATCTAAGTATGGTTGCCAGATTGAAACATAAGAATCCTGCTTGTTGCAGGGCTGTGAGGCTCTGGTTGTAAAGAAGCTTCAGGAGATCATGATGTATGTCATCTGGGCAGCACTAGCATTTGCTGCTATTCAGGTAAGAGAATGTTCTTTATTTGTTAACTTCTTTCAAATTAGTACCAGTGATTACAGGCGTGCACATACAGATACTGCCCTTTAACACAATGTGGATGTATATTCTGTTAAAGCTGAATAGTGTTACCTGCAGTAATCCACTCTGATGTAAATGGTAAATTATTTCATGAAAACTTGATTCTCTAGGTATTAAATATCTTAAATGTCCTCTGATGGCATTTTAACACTTGAAGAGTTTGCATAGTGTTTCATCTCCAATTTTTAAACATCTCATCCTTCATGCTATTTCAGAGGTATATCAGCTTAACTATGCTTCATGGTGTACAAATAATGTCAGGACCACCCAGGAGATGCACCAAGGTTTTTGACAGTGAGCACTGTTCACATGCAACTGAGCTTTGTTGCGTGTCTTGAAGATTTTTTTTTTTTTGTTTTGGACCTAAAGAGGCTCTAAACTGCAGACCCTTCCATGAGCCTTGTTACACTTACCCTCGTCATGAAAAGATCACTGAGAAAATAAACTAATAAGTATGTTAGTATTTATTAAATTTTAAGGAAGAAAAAAAGACTAGAACTGATGCTCATCAACTGGCAGACTTACTACATTAATGACATTTTTTTCAGACTGTGCCTGAATGGTCTCTGAGCAATGTAGTACATATACTGCATCCCAGGAGACTTAAAAACTAATTTCAAAGTTCCTTTAGTGCTTTTAATGGCACTTGAATTCAGAAAACATGCCTGTCAAGTCTGACAATGTAAGCACTTTCGTTTTCAAAAGCAGCTTTTGAGCTGGATTGTAAGTTTGAAGGTAAATAATCTGTGAAAAATAGGGTTCCCTTTGTATTTCAATGTTGCAAGTATGTACTCACAGTACTGTATACAGTCATGTTGAACTGTTCAGACCTAGACTACTTCAGCTGAGATCTCTGCTCAGTCTCTTCAAGGGAAGGTGTAGTTTTAATTGTCCTTCTCAAAACTTTGGTTGTTAAAGCAATACTTGGTCTGTATGAACAATGAAATGTATTTGTGTACTGAAAATTCTTTTCAACAACCATAGTTACTGTGACATTTTTTTATGTCAGAAAAAAGTATATCTTATGAAACTGCCTGAGGTGAATCCCAAGAGAAGGCATTATTCTTAGTGTGGAGTTTACAGGTTGATGAACAGATCTGCCCCAAAATGCAGCACAGCTATCCTTTCTGGCCCTGGCCCAGAGTTTGTGACACGTGCTTGCAATGGCAGTGTGGCTGCTTGCACCCTTCTGTTTATCTCCTGAAATCTGAGACCTAAGTTCTGACATTTTTGTCTTTGCCATACAGAACTCAAGTAAGTGCTTGGCCCAATTCTCAGCAAAATGATCTGTGGGCTGACTGAAAGTGAGATAGAACTTCAGCACATGGCTGCAACGTGGGTCAAGTCCTGTAAACTTACAGGAAATAATTATGTTTTCCTCACCATTTGGTGAATTTTGCAGCCTTCCCTGTGCTGGCTGCACAGTCCCCTCTGAACAGATTATTTTGTTATGCAATGAGGCTGTTCAAAGTTCATTACCTCTGATAGCCTGTAGTCAACAAATTTAGCCTTCAGTAATTGCTTTAAAATTAAAAGACTGAGAAGAGTATTTTTGCAAGGCTTGAAATTTATGAACAACTTAGTCTTTTCTGCATAGAAGTAATTTTTGGTATGTTCATGTTTCAGTTACCATGGGGATCTTCCAGTGTGCAATAATTCCCTGGTCCCAGCCACAGTGACAGCACAGAACTATTAATAGATAGGAGGCAAACTGAAGGGAGCAAAGACTCAGCTTCTGTGGCTGATTATTTACAAAGGGCACATGTATCCATAGCCAGTGAATTTTTGTACTAAATTGGTTTGGGGAAAGATTGAACATTTATTGCTAGCAGGCAAAATAAAACCGAAATTAATTAAAATCTAAACAAACCTTTTGAATGTATGAGATGTCTAAACTTTCCTGAAAGCTGTTGAAGAGGAGGATCCTTCCTCAACACAGATGTCTAAAATTGCTGTTCACAATATTAAATAGCAGCTGAAGAGAAACAGACTCAAATGCCTTAAAATGTTTAGAGGTGCTAGCAGATTTTTAATGACATAAATGTCTGTAGAGAGCATTGAGGTATGTGAGTCATTGTTTATAGTGAATCCTAGGAATATGCTCAGAGAGCTCCTAAAGGATGTAAATAGTTTAAATAGTAACTCAGAAGTTAATTGCGTGAGGTTTTACTGTAGTACCTGAGTGCTTGAGATTTAACAATTGTATAAATGAAATGTCTCGAGGGAGTCATTGGACAGGGTTGGCTTTGTGCAAATAACTGTGCTGGATCTACTTTTATTCATGTGATGTACATGGCTAGAATTAATTCTAGTGAAAGACTACAGGTGTTGCTCTGCGTCAGACTTTTCATTTTACCTTGGCTTTGAGCAGCAGAGAAGTTTTTGTACTTGCTGTGAGCCTTCTGGAGAGTTCTGTAGCCCCTGGCAGCTGCCATGAACTCCATTTTCCAAATCAAACTGAAGCTGAATTGTAGCTATTCCCTCCCCACCCAGGAGGGCTGTGTCCATGAGGAGTCATTCTTTCCTTTAACTTGTTTCCTCTTGCTCTGGCATGAATTTTTCAGCCTGAGCCCCCTGCTGTAGTGGATGTCCCTGCTTAGTGCAGGAGGGCTTGACTGGATGGCCTCTAAAGGTCTGTCCCACCCTGAACTATTCCATGAGTCTGTGATAACACATGCAGCCTGTCAGCTGGAGCCACCTGACTGAAGAAAGGGGCTGTTTTTTTATAAATTGAAGTGCCATAATACATCAATTTCCACATGCTTTTTCAACCTGAGCTGGTGTCTGCCGTAGATCCAAAGTGGATAGTGCACTGCAGACAAAGAACAGTATTGATCTTTACAGCTTGTTCTTTTCTGGGAAATTAGAAGCTCGTACTAGAATTTCATCATGCCTCCTCAAAATCATTGCTTATTTAGAGTTAGGATTTTTAAATGTTCTGTTTTCAGTCTTTCAGCAGACTGGAGTGCTACATTGTGTGTACCATCATTTAGTTTTACAACATGTTACACATCTCATGTTTCATTTGTGTTTTAAAGTCGTCAGTAATTTTGTTTTTGTCCCAGTACTATTTTCACTGGGCTTTTGCTGTATCAGAGAGGAAGGTCTTCACTTGATTGTCTGCTCACCCATTTCATTCTTGTTTGCTTTCTGTCCAAGGGGGGTTTTTGTGGTGTATGTTGGAGTGTGTTCTTCATTTACTAATCAAGTTACCTTCAGAGTTGTGCTTTATAATCCAGAGATAGGACAGGAGCCTCCTGAAGTATTTGCATCTGTGAATAAACTTCAATGCATACAGCCAAATCAATACAATCTTGTGCTTTACCAGAAGCTATTGCCAATTACTGTAGAACACAGAACACAGCACTATTCCTGCTATTAGTAGGTACAGTCTTTTATTCTACCTCAATAAACATGCAACTTCTTTAAAATATCATGCCCTGTATCCCTGATTATTTGTGTGGTTTAAGTCTTGGAAGTGGACACAGGGTGATCATATCCTTGGTAAGCATGCCAGCACAGTTGTGGTGCTGTGAATTTTCACTTCTAAAAGTGAATTATTTGCCTTAGATTTAAGACTTCTAGTACACAGAGAGTTTTATGAAATCTCTTTCAAAAGCCCATTTTCATCATAGCAGTTAAGCTGATGCATTTGAATTGCAATTGGATTTTCCATACCAGATATGGTATCTAAAAATCTGAACTTTCATTTAAAAACATTAGGAGTTTCTTCCATCGGAATTATTGAGGCAGAATACAAGTGGCTGACCAAAAAAAGTTTTGTTTTAGATGTCTATGATAATCCTGTAAAGAAAAGGAGGCTGAAGCTTGCAGCAGGAACCCAGGCTCTTTCAGGAGCAGTTTTTATTGCCATTAATGTTATTTACAGTCTCCAGCATGCTGACAGTCTGTGCTGAGGCTGAGTCTCTCCAAGAACGTTCCTTGCACTCAAGCTTGTTCTCTGTTTTCTCTCCCTAGCTTCTGGGCATGTTGTGTGCCTGTATAGTTCTATGTAGGAGGAGTCGGGATCCTGCCTACGAGCTTCTCATTGCTGGTGGAACCTATGCCTAGAAGAAATTCAGACATGCAGTTCAATCCTCCCCACTCAGTGGAAGGTGAATGGGCCAGGCTGACTTCCATAGCTTTCTTGCCCCAGGCTTATTGCAAGCACACCTTTCAGACATGAGGGCACTGTACACTGGTGATGGGCAAAACAGCAGCTTTACACAAACCCATAAATAACTTCCACTGTTTTAGCCAGCTATTCATGTATCTAAATGTTTTAGTATGCTAGTAAACTTTCTGATTTCAGAGCCATTTGCGAGTTAAGTGTCAGTTGGTTGATATGAAAGTCAAAGGATGTGTGCCTCCGTTGGTAGGTGAGCTCTAAGCATTAACTGGCTGATTCCTGCATATAGAGAGGATGTCTTAAACCTTCACTACATGGAATTTTTCTGGCCAAAGTTGTACAAAGGAAACCAGCTGTATTTCATTTGAGAAGAAAAAAGGTTTTAATCTTGCCCCTCACCAGTGTCACTTTTAAGAATGAAAGAAACACTTAAGTCCAGTATGCTTTATATATATAAATAAACTGTAAAAAAAACAACAAAAAAACTAACTGATTTTAGGATTATGTGACTGCAGTTTTGACCTTCAGAGATTCAGTCTTTCAAACATTAGTGGTTTAAAATCCAAGCTGGCTTTTCAGGAGTATAATGTATGCACTACTGTTCTATAATATTTCATTTTTCTATGAAGAGCGTTTTATGTGTTGAGTGAACTGTTAGACTGTAGACCTTCAATTGGTTTGGAAACAATTAGCTATGTAGAGTAGCAGAGTAGTATGTGAAAGTGATCTCTACTGTAAATAGTAAACCTGATTAAATAAATCTCTGTATATCCTCCCTAGAAACATGTCTTGTTTTCTGTTTAAGATTCCAACAGAGTCTGGGTGTGCCAGACACACAAATTGTGAAAACAACAGTTTTAGGTGGCTTCACTTCAATGGATCTGTATTTATGCTTTGCTAGAAACCTGATTGTATTGTATTTGTCCCTTTTATTGGAAACAACAGCAGCAAAACCCAGAACAACAAACTTGGCTGAATTTGATGGAAACTTAACATCTTGTGCATACAATTAAGGAAGAACCTGTTGCCTCTAAACAGTGGATAATGAATAGCTTTACTGTAACTGCTGTATGTTAATTATGTTTTAATGTGTCTTGCATTATTCAGATGCTTAGTCACTGCCCTACTTTCTGTCTCTTCAGGTCCTCCTCCTTTGCAGAAGCCAGGAGAATTTTTACCAGTTGCTTATGTACAAAGCAGACATGCTTAGCAAAACTGACATCAAGATAATCTCAAATAACTGAAAAAACATCACTCAGAAAAAGAAAATTCCAATAAGTACACATTGTTGAGGCCATTGTGATTTGTTGTTGGATTTTTCTCAGTGCTGTTACACTGCTGTAGAAGTGTTCCTTTGGAATTCTGTTAACTTCTAAGGGTGGGTTTCAAATGAGACTTGCTTGGGACTTAGCTTTTCATTCTTAGTACAGCATGTGGCTCAACCCAGAGGCCTCCTGGCTGGGGCATCAGATTTCCCAGATGTGGCAGCAAGCCTGCTCACTGAATTTGATTATCTTCATATTGTATTGCATATTGTAAGTATGGAACTAATAAGATTGAGATGAGCCTGGCTTGTAGAAATTGGTGTGGGGAGGTTTTAAGACAGACCTGTGTTGCACAGAATAAGGCTAAGGCTGCTTAAAAAGGTGGTCAGCTCTCAGCAGCTGCAAGGCAGAGAGAAACTCCAGTCATGAACCTGCACATCCCCCTTTGAAATGAGGATAGTTTGGGGTGATACCAGTGCACTGCTTGTTAATCTTGCTGTGCTTGTTAATCTGGCTGGAAGGCATGGATTTGCAGTACAGGTGCCTTGACAGTACTTGCATGTAAATGAAGGAAGTCTCTGTTTCCTTTTGAAATGCAGAGTATTTGTGCTGGGAAGTGGGAACTAGTCGATATTTTACAACTTTTTTATAAACTAAACAAAGCCAAACTGAGCTTTTAACTGCTGTGAATTAGAATAAAGTTATGGTGATGTTTGGATTTTCTAGAATACAAAATCAAACTTCACCCACCCCCCACACCCTTCCCCCCAGAAAGCCAACCAAACACAGACTTGCAGGGGTCTAATGCACCACATTTGTGTGATTCACTGAAACTGGGAACAAGTGCTGTAGGTCTGTGGCTTCCCTTACTGAAAAAAATGAATTGACTTTGGCTTGCATTGGGCAGGAGTGTTGGTGTGACTGTTGTTTGACCTTCCTACTAAATACATTAGTATCTGACAGTGTATTTTAGGGGACAAGGGCTGATTTGGTTTCATTATAGCTCTTTTCTTTCCTTGATTCCTGTGTCGTTTAAGTTCCTGTGTCAATTTCTTGGCTGTCTTGTAGCTGGAGTCTGAGAGGGCAATTCTCATGAGCCTCTTACTGGGGTGCTGAAAGGCAGTAAAGCGCAAGACATGCACTGCTGTGTGCTTCAGTCACTTGAATAGCAGTGAGAAGAACAGAACCCAGTTAAAAACTCCTGAAGGCAATTCTCATCTCTTGTGTGGGTCAGGCAGGGTTTACTGCTGCAGGTGAGCTCCATGCTTGTGTGCTCCATGAGGATTCACTCAGTCTCAATCATTTCCTGTGCACCCTAAGAGGCTCGTGAGAGCTGGAGGGTCTCGTTCAGATTGTGGTCTAGTAAAGCATGATCATCTGTATTTGCCTTATTAAACAGAGAAGTGGTCTAACAAGGTCAATTTAACAAAGTTACTGAAAAAAGTAATTTCTGCCTTGATAGCCAGAAGAGGACGAGCTCATGAGATTCTTCAATACTTGCAGTTTCAGATGAGATTTAAGAGAAGTGCTTATGATAACAAGTGAGAGCCTTCAGAATACAGTTAGTGCATCTTGTAACTGACTTAAGCTTGGGCCTGAGACAAATCCCTCTGGAATGCAGAAGTCCGTAAGTGCCACTTGCAAAGATCTACTTTGTTCCTTGTGTTATGAGTGCAGTGCCTGGGGAATGCCACCTGAGCCTCTGCCCTGCCTCTTGCAGTCTTTGCTTTGGGTGTCACCCTAATGACTGGGGCAGCTGTCCTTGCTACACATAATGGGTTTCATTTTATTCCATGGCCTTTTCCAAAACATGTGTTGGTAATCTTTCACTGCTGATCTCTGCAGCCTCACAGAGCTGATCTTTCCCCTCGAGCTGCAGTGAGCAGTTGGAAATCTCTCTTGGGGGCAGCATCTTTTAAACCATGATGTGTGATGTGTGCTTGGGCTACTGCTGAAAGGCAGAGTTCCATCTGTGCTACATCTGAACTGCTGTGAGCTCAAGGCTCCCTCTGCCAAACTCTTGATGTGATGCAGTGCCCTATAAAGTGGCAACAGAGCTGGTTCCTGTAGGCCATGCCTGGTTGTCTGAGCCTGTTTCCCACTGTCCTGCACATCAGTGTCATATCCCTGGACTGTTCAGCACCAATCTCGTGTCTGTTGAGATAAATGGGTTTGCCATTTGTCTAGCCAGGTTTTTGGGGCTATTCTTCAGTAATGGTGTTGAGAAGGAGAGAGCAAACTCAGTGGTAAGTAGCAGAATTATGTTGCTGTAGATCTGTTGAACGTCTGGTCTGATCTGATTTTGGTGGGGCAGTCATAGTTTGCAAAACACCTACAAGATAGTCCTGAGGTAGTCCTGCAGCAAGTGGTGTTTCTGTACATACCATAACACACAGTTTGGTGTTTCAGATAAGGCTGAATTGCCTTTGTAATTGCAGCTAGGAGGGGGTGCTGGGGCAGCACAGCTGTAACAGCTGCTCCAGGGCCTTGTGCTGCACCCTGGACATGTTACATGTTCTGGCAGCTGCCTGGGGTGGCACAGGTAAATACTAGATTTGTCAAACCACTCCTTTATTTCTGGCAGTTGCCTTCACAGTACAGGTTTTGTGCTCACAATACATATTTAGTCTAGGCATGTGCCTTTGATTTAGTCCTTGTTGTGACTGCAGTAATCCCTGCTGGCTCTGTGCCTGGCACCAGCTGTTGCTTCTTTCAGTGCCTGGACTCCAGGACAGGAGTTCAGTTGTTTTGTGTGGGATATTTGCACTGTAGATGAACACAAAGTAGAGTTTATTCACATTTAAAAGCCGGGCTGAGTCTGTACATCAAGTGTGGATGTGAACTTAAAACATGCACAAGTGAGAGACTGTCAGAGCTCCAGTCTGGGGACCTGAGACTCTGTGATCCTTCTGGAGCAAGCAAAATCTAGTGATGTGCGCTGAACCACACGTTTTCTCTCACCTGAATGCAAAAGATGTGTCACAGATTTTGAGTTGAAACTTCTTTCTCTGCTAGAGAGAAACCTGCAAGCTGGGTTGTTTGGGGTAACACGAGCCACAGCAATGTGGCACGGTGGAGCTGTTCCTGTTGCCACTCCAGAGAACAGACAGAGAAAGCTTTGCTTTCATTTGAATGTGTGGTGCTTCAGGAACCATCTCTCTTCATCAAATGGGTTCCTGCCCCATTTCAAAGAATGAGAATTTTCCAGGCTAGCAGTCCTGGCAGACTTTTGCTAGGTCAGGCTGTGACTGAAGAACTGGAATGCATTTCTCTCATATAAATAATAAAACACTTAAGCAAACCACTGGTAGTTGTGGGGCTGGACAGTATCTAGGACGCCTTGCATGCAAAAGCAGGCTGGTCAAGAAGCTACTTCTGAAATGAGTTCTGAAGTTTCTCCCAACTGGACAAAAGGAAGCAGCACAATCTCTTGCCTCAATGAGTCTGCCTTTGGATTGCATTGAACAAGTCTGCCAGCACGAGGTGTGTGCAGGGATAGTGCTCACAGAGCTGAGAGCAGGAGAGGGATAAATCACTGATAAATTGAGTCTGTCCAGCCTTTACCAAGCACCATTCTCAGTACACACAGTAGAACTAAGCACTCCTTGTACTTGGGAAGCATGCTTGGTGCTAGTAGCCTTGCACTCTGTGAAGTGTTTTTGCCCTTTGAGTGCAATGTCCATTTTGAAAGCTTAAATCCAGTGTTTATCCTGATAGCTTTGTTTCCCCCTGTACTACCTTTAGCATTAAAAAGTGGTGCATTGAGGATATGTTACAGACACTGAGGAAACATAAGTTAAATTTAGAGCTTGGGCTGATAAGTGCTGTGGTTATAAAAGCTGGCATGGGACCCTACAGAGCAGGGACGATGCATTTCTCCAGATGCCTTCTTTCCCTCTTTGGTTTTGAATCCTCCCATGGCTGCTGAATTGAGCAGTGACCTAGTAAAACCTTTAGCTGCCACTTAGCAGAACAAAGTCACTGTCGCTTGAGTCTCCCCTGCTCACCAGGGCTCAGACACAAGAAGGGCTGTGCAGCCCTTCTCCAAAGACAAAGCACTTCTCACGTCTAGCAGTGCATTGAAAGCTTTCCCATTCACACTTAGGGTGGCATTCTTATCCTGGGAAGGTTAAAGTTCACCAGTTTCCCAAGAAGTTCCTCCATGGACTGTTTTGGCTTAAAAATTCAGAACAATCCTTCTTTAGATGCAGCTGTTGAGCATTTGTGCCCTTGCAGCGTGGAAGGGAACGCACTCAGTGTGTTATCTCATGTGTGCACACCCCTTCCTCAGAGCCAGCCACTCCTATTGCAAAACAAGCACTGTGCACACAACAGAATTTGTCCTTTGCTATGAGATTTTCCAGCAAATATTGATCCGACCACCACCCAGTGCTGGCTTCTTTAGGCTGGGTCTGGGATTGAACAATCACCAGAATGCTGAGTGTGCCAGGAGGGTTTTCAGCTCGAGTCAGAGTGGATTACAAACCCCCCATGATGAATGGGGAAACTCAGGGGTGAGGTGTGATTTATCCAAAGCCATTGATTTATTCAAGGATTTAGTCCGGGCAGCTTGAACAATCCAAGTGTGTAATCCCACACGCACAGGAAATTTCATTCAAGTTTAGGCTGGAATGTCTCGAGCTGTGCTGTGTGTCCATTCACCCTGAGGCAGAGGCTACGGCAAATGCCTGAATTTCAGTCAAAGAGGATTCAAGTCAAAGCACCACTCATGCAGCTGCAGCTCGTTCAGCATCACACCTATTAACACGCTGGTTACTTCTCTCTGTGCCTGCCTTGATTTGGTGCTTCAGGTGCTGTTTTATGTCCCAAATCTGGTTAACACTGGCTTTTTGAGATCTGCTAAGTAAAATTCCTCCTGCTTTCAAACACCTTCCTGGGGTATCTCTTCCCACTTTACCGCTGCCCCCTGGTTGTTTCTGTACCCTCAGTCCTCAGGGTGGATGATAGGTGGAGTCCCTGGTTATAAACTCGAAGCTGTTCTCCAAGTTGAGTTCTGTTTGTCTGATGGTTTTGGATGATACTGTCTTTCCCCTTAGAAATTTCAGTGATGTCAATTATGATTTCTGCCAATTTTGCTGGGAGGTCACGGTGATTTCTGTTTAGAGTGTTCTGTCTGAAAGCAAGATTTAGTCGGTGCTTTCAGTCAGAACAGAACAACACAGTCAATCTGCCTTTTGGAGCAGTGTGTGAGACAGAAAGGCTGCAGCCACACCACGCAGCAGTGATGGGCTGTAAATGTGTTCTTAATGGTGGCCCAGCAGCTCGGTGCCAGATCAGGTGTCAGCCGTCCTTTAGCAGCTGGTAGAAGGACAAGTTGAGCACTGTACCATGTGGAACTGGCTAATTTGATGGAAATATGATTATCCAGCTATTCTAGAAACAGAGCAGATTTGCACTGTGCAGGATCCAGGAGTATACAGATCTGGAGATAACTGTGGCTCTGAGCAAAATGTGAGCTGGCTGCTGAATTCAGGTAATTGCTAACAAAGAATAGATGATGCCTAACAGTTGGACCAGTTCTTTGCCCTCTCAAGTGAATGTGGTGCTGGCATTTTGTTAAATAACATAATCACAGGCAGGACACTAATTCCTCTTCCAGAATCTAATTCTCCACACAAGTATTCTTCTCCTACAATACCCAGCCCATCAGCCCCTGTAGTCCCTGAGCAGCCATTTGTTTTCCAGAAGGCAGGTAAGACTCAGCATCACAACTTTGTTTCCCTTCTTGCTCACTAGCTCTGAGTGTAGTTCTGTTTAAGGACATGGGAATTACTGGTATTAGTGTGGCTAGGACTGTTCTTGTGCTCAATGCCCAGGCCTGCAATCTGGAGAACAAGAAAGCCAGGGAAAAGAGATGCTGTTCAGGCCTGTTTGTTCTGTCCCATACAGAGCTGTTGCCACTCCACACTGAAGGCTAACAGTGACTTTTCATGCTGTGTTTAGATAGCACTGATGGAGAGTTCCTGTGCTCTCCAAGCCTGCACAGTTAAGCCAAGACACAGTGACACTGCCAGGGGTTCTGTGCTACCCCAAGTGTGTGAGGTTGGGTGTTCCTTAATGCCCACCCGGGCTCCTGTTAGACATCCATACCTGTGCTTGGCTTGTAATGCATCTCCTCTGGCATCCACGTGCTTCCACTTCAGCTGCATTCAGTAATCAGTGAGGTATGAGCTGCAACTGGGAGAAAATTGCTGAGGAGACTCACACCAGGAGCTCACCTCTGGAGACAGGAAGGAAGCCAAGGTAAGAGTTCTCCTGTTCATGCCTCCTGTACATGACCTGTCACCTCTTTGGCTGATGTGTGCTGAGGTTGTTCACCCTACAGAGCTCAAGCCAGGGCTGCTGGGGGAGGTGGCAAACACTTCAAACTTTGAGCAGTCCCAGTGCTCCTGCTGTTACTTGCTCGGCCGGGAAGAGGTTGGTTTCCTCCTGTTAGCTGCCCTTGCTTTGAGTTGCTGGAAATGCTGGAAGCTGCATGGCTGTGCAGATCACTGAGCTTGGCAGGAGCCTGGTTGTGTTGGCTGTGCTAGAGCTGGATCTGTTGGATCTCTCTGATGCTAGTCTGATACTACTTTGTTGTTACTACTGCCTTGTGGGCTCTTAATATGCAGAAATCTGTTCTGTGCAGAGATGGACCTCGCCCTACACTTGCAGACATTTCCTAATTACACGTGGTTAAATTGGTTAAATGTTATTTCATACAGGTTTTCCTGTTCTTCTCCTTAATTGGTAGTAAATGGTAAAAGACTTTAGTATAATACCACTGGCAAGGTATTTTATTTCAGATTCCCATCTTAGCTGAAAATTGAATGACAACTTGATTGTGTTCATTTTAATGTCCAAATGTTACCAAACTGGAGAGCAAATGGTAATAAGGGCAATGTTATTGAGACAGTAACCTACAACTGCCCTTCCTGCTTTTCCTACTGATGGATGACACCTAAAATGTGGTTGTTCTCAGAGGATGTGGGTATTTCTTGGTATCTCTGTTCTATTTGTGACAAGTGCTGCCACGCAGATAGGGCAAACTGAAGAATTTGGCTGATAAGCAGTTCCAAGCTGTATCTAGACCATGTGAAGCAGAGGATTCATGAGAACACATTGCTGCTGCTTTTTCATTTCCTGAACAGTCTGGAGTCAGCATGTGGGACCCAAATGCTTTGACACTGGGGAGATTTTGAAATACCTATAGCCTCTTGCCATTCAACAGTGTTCACTTGGCAGAAGAGGAGATTGGTAGAAAGGAAATTGGTTTCCTGACTTTAACAGCAAAAATATGGAGTGAGAAAAAGAGCAGCCACCATTCCAGCAGCTAGCTGTGTGTTGCTGATGTAGACCATGTGCTCCATGGAAGTAAGGATGATCTGCAATAGGGTTTCAGGGCAATCAGGATTGGGCCCTGCAGTGCCTTGTGTGAGGCTGGGCCCCCAGAGAAATGAAGAGTCCTGCAAAATCTGTGTGGCCCACCCACATCATTAGAGAAGGTGCATCTCAGTGGGTTTTGTTTAGGTTTTGGGGGCGGGGGGGGGGTGGTGGTTCTGTTTAATTAAGATAATCTGCAAAATATCTACCTGTGGTTGTCCACTCATGTCCTGGCCAAGCTGAAGCCATTGTGCATCTTTGTGTCACTTTAGGTGTGCTCACAGAACCCTGTCCTCCCCTCCAGCCTGGGCCAGCAGTGCTGCTGTTCCTCTGTTGTGACACAGCCCCTCCAAGCCTGTGCTGATGCCTGGGGCTCAGCCCTTCAGCTCTGGTGTGGCTGTGCTGCCTGGGAGCCAGGCCAAGCTGGGAAGGACAAGCTCCTGTGCAAGGACTGCAGGCAGACAGAGGAACAGGGCCTGCACAACTTCTGTTCCATTCCTGAAGGAAGAATTCGAATGAGATACTGCAAGTGCCTCTGAACTTTACTGTGTTTCATTTAAGAAAAGATTGCATTGACCATTACAGCTTTTTTTCAAGTCTAAATTTCTCTTGTCTTTCTTCTGTGTCTGAACTAACAGTGATTCTCTCCTCCATGCCTTTTGGGCAGCAATAAGATTAATTTTCATTATCTTGATTCAGATTTAAGACCTGAAACCTTGACAAATGGTCATTCTGCCCCCAGAAATAGTTTGCTGCAATTCAAATTAAATCACTAGTTTTTAATTTTCTTAAATTATCTTGAAATATGGAAAAGGGAAGAATGGCAGAAACTATCCATCAGTCCCTTGTACGGTACACAGTAACAGAAAGATTCTTAAATATTAAACCAGAAAGAGTGATAGAGCAGAAATCTGTGCAATAGAGTGATCCTGCACAGTGCAACATCTCTGAGGAGGTTTTGTTGAAGAATGAGCACATTCCCCACGAGGTCCCTGTGGCAGCTGTGTCAGAGGTGTAGCAGCAGATGGGGCCAGTGCAGCCATGGGCAGGAGAGGCTGAGGTGGGAGGGAAGGAGGCTGCTCTGCTGACATTGCTGGGGGAGGTCACTGGCAATTCTCTGGTGCTCAGGACAGAGGAATCAGAGCAGTGCAGCACTGCTGGAGGCTTGGCTCAGCTGCTCCTTGTGTTGTTGGATTTTTAAACTTCATAATCCCAGAGAGGCTTTAGGGAAACTTCTCAGCCAAGGCAAAACCAAGCCTTGGGCCCAACATCTGTCCCAGAACCCAGTGCAAAGCAGAGCCATTGCTAGCATGGATTTCATTGTGTTAGGAGATGGTTGTGATGGGAGTGCCCTGGTGGGATGTGTCCTGGTCCTTCAGGTGCTCTTCTCTGGCTGCATTCACTGGTTTTAAACCATCCTCTGTGAAAACTGCCAGCATGGCCCGTGCATGGAGAGAGAGACCCACGGCAGAAAACATAGCTGTTGTGGCTGGAAGGGTGGCTCCAGGCTGGCTGGGGACATTCCTCCCTCCTGGAGAACCTGCACTTGCTTCTGTCATCTTTTCCCTTTGCACAGCTGAGATCTGGGCAGGATTTTCCTGCCAGGAAACACTGCTGGCAGCACAGTGTGCTTGAGGGTAGGATTGGTCCAAAACATGCAAGTCTTAATCTCTCAGGAGTGAAGATGGCTTTTTTCAGATAGCCTAGGCCAGGAGAAAAATGGGATGAGGCAGGAGCAAGGGAGAGAAAAGCATGGTCAGTTGGTAATTTCCTGACTGGTAGTTGTAGAAAACATTACTATTGGGATGCCCTTGGTCAGCTGAAGCAGACCTTGTGTGCTGATTGTTTTCAGTAATAGAATATTTGTAAAGTCTGAGGACTGGGACTTCTTTTCATCAAAGCTTCTCAAGATAAGAGCCTGGCACGAAGCCTCGCTGCCCGTTCCTTTCTGCTGTCCACCAGCCATCCTCATTTTCTGCAATCACAACTACAATGTCTCCTTCATTGATGTCAAGTTCATCTACGTTCTGAAAGGACACAGGGAGAAGAAATGGAGTTAGCTTGAGAGCACAGGAGGACCCAAGCAGGTACCTGGTGGGGTTTTTTTAGTCCTGCTCTTCATCAACAGTCTGCCAGTGTCCTGGTTGTGAAATACCAGACAGTGAGGGATTGACATTTGAGCTATTTCCTTAAGATCCCCAAATTTCCCCAGCCTCCATGGTGTCTCCTCCAGCACAGCCTGATGGTTTTATCACTGGGGAAGTCCAGAAAGGGTTAAACACCACTCTCCCATGACCTGTATAGTCTGCAGGTGTTGCTAAATAAAACAGAGCACATCTTGATTCCTAAGGGGGATAACAGTGCCTCTGCTAATCCATGCCTGAAATAGGTGTCACTTCTTTTAGCAGGGAGTGTCAGTGACGAATGGGGGACAGTGACTCTTGGACAGCAGTGACTTTCATCCCCAGACAAATGCAGCAGTTGCAAATAAGCTCTCCCTGAGCTCCCAGGCAGCCAGCAGTGTTCAGTGGTGCTGTCCTGTTTTCCATAGGAAACCACTTTGCTGCCCACAGTGCAGTAAATAGAAAACAGCATAAGGGAGGCTTCCAGAGATGTTTGAAGTGTCAGCTAAAACTAAATTTAGTGCACCTGAGTAGGTAAGAATGGACTCAAAAAATGAGAGGCCTCAATGTACAATATATTAAAGGTAGTAACAGGTTCTTTACTCAGCAGGGAGTATCTCTGTGTGGCACAGATTTAAGGGACTCCTGGAGTAATGAGGTGATCCAGCCATCTCCTTGGGGAACTGCCATTAACACTGAGGTGCTTTCAGCTGTACTGGCATGAAGTTTCATGTAAATAATAAAACAAAGTTTAGAATGAAGCAAAATAAGCCCCAACGTTGAATAAAAGGTGTTGGAATACTGCTGCACCTAAGGAAAAGTGCTCCTTTTGAGCATTTTCTCTGTTTTCATCATTTATCTGGCTATCTATTTTGCCACTGTCACATTTCTTCAACGTTGGCTGCTTGTGGCAGGTCCCTTGGTGTGATGCTGTCTCTGCACTGAGACATAACATCTCCAGGTTCTGGAGTCCATCTGAATTAGCAAATATTTATAACCAGTCCATTCACAACCTTTCACTAATGGTAGTCTGCCTGGCCAGGACTGGAGCTGGGGAGAGTTCAGTATCCCAGTGAAGGATGCAGGTTGTTCTCTTTGACAGTTTTGCTGGTAGATGAACCACATCCACTGTGATTCTGCAGCTTGCAGCATGGAAGGCCAGGGAAACAAAGTCCTTTATGGGATTCTGGAAAACCAGAGTGCTAAACTGGAGCAAGACACATCGTGTCCCTGGCTGTAAAATGACAGAAACATCTTCACAGACTTTACACTTCCAATATGTTTCCATCAGCATCACTTATTCTAATGTGCTGCATGAAGTATTTATTTTGAAGTGTTTTTACCTGGGCTGTGTAGTCATAAAGTACTCTGTAGTCCTGCGATGTCCCAGCTATTTCATTTACTAAAAGGGTTGCATAGACTCCGTCTGTTCTCTCTGCAAGGAGAAAAAAAAAAAAGGATGAAATACCCAGCACAGAAACAAAGAATTCAGTTGCTTATAAATGCGTGGGATCACATGCAAGAGTTCACAAATACAAGGGCTCTGTTCTCTCTCTGCCTGGAGATGCACATGTATAGAAAAGCTGCTGTGAACTGTAGGTAAATTCCTGCACAAAAACTGTCTCCCATTCATGGGATGACAATACACCCACTGAACTTTGTGGGAGGTCAGAAAACAGCTCCAGCCTCAGGTTGGGAAAAAGGTTTGCCCTGGTAAAACACAAGCCCAGTCATCCAAGGAGGAAAACACTCTGATTAAAATGGTGTAAAAATGTTGCTGCTGGGGGTATAAAATTCCAGCCGTTCCGTGGCTCACATAGGACTTTTCCCCTTGAGAAAAATGGAAAATTCTGTGCCAATGGGTCACCAGACATTTTCCAGTGCTTTATAAAGTTCTCACATAACTGTTTGTCACGGACATAACTTCTTGTGTTTTGTTTTAATACAGCTTGTTGTAATTAGGGAAACTTCTCATTTCTTCCCAGCATCTGTCTGAGCACCAAATGCAGCAAGAGAGACTCTGGGCTGTGTTTCTGGGTGTCCAAGCAGGCAGGTCTGACAGAGGCAGTTGATTTTAAAGCTCTTGGAAAACAACTTTTCTTTTGGGAAGAACTACAGCTAAAATGCTTTTGTTTGCTATCAAACCAATAAAAGATGTCATAAACTGTTACTTTCTACATAGTGAACATACTGTGTTTTAAATATCATCTGATAAATTCCTAGTTATAAGGGTTACTGTGAGGTGAGGTAGATATTTGTATTCATAAGCCATGGGCCTGCTCTATTAAAATTTTTATGTATTTTCTGGAGCTTTTTAGTGGTAGTTACGCTATACAAGGAGAAAACTAGTATCTATGTCAGGCTGCTGCCCTGAGTGTACAGACCCCCCTGCCTGGATGGAGGTTTTGAAGAATATATGGATTATTTGGCACTTTAAACTGGGAAACTTAATACACATCCAAGCAAAGTTCATTTCCAGACTACTCTTGCCTGCCAACATGTGAATATCTGCTGTACATTTCTGCTCCATGTCAAAGCCTGCTTTAGCAATGTGATGTAAACCAAGCACATGTGGTGAAGTGATTTCCTGCAGAGCATACCCAGAGGAGGGGCTGAAGGAGTGGCAGCTTCCGTGTTGTTTCTGCTGCTCCCATGCAGCAGTCCAGAGAATCTGCAGAACCAAGAGAAGCCAAAAGCAAAATGAGTGAACAGGCCTGGGTATGAGCATTCCTTCATCCCAGCTCTCTGACTCAGCCTTCCCTCCATCTGCTTCACAGAGTAGATGTCACCTCTTCCCATGGCCTTCTATTTTCTTTTATGCTGTAGATATATTTTTCTTCCTTTAAAAATGGATTTTTAAAAATGCAGCAGACTATTGAACCATCAGCCTTCACTAAATTGTGCATGAAATGCAGCAGATAGTAA
Organism: Sialia sialis; assembly: GCA_009812075.1. Classification (NCBI taxonomy): domain Eukaryota; kingdom Metazoa; phylum Chordata; class Aves; order Passeriformes; family Turdidae; genus Sialia; species Sialia sialis. Next base: position 17,816,404 of record VRYO01000100.1, on the reverse strand, counting down.
TTATTTCACAATGTTAAAATGTCAAATTGCTTATAAGGGATTAGCATCTCTTTGTGTTTAAGGAAAACCCTGATACAATTTAAAACACAGAGCTTGTGTAACAAGCCTTTCTAAAAGCTGTGAGTTTAACTGAATTTTTATTTTAATCTATCCCTAGTTATTTCCTATATCACAGCTGGGTACTGGAGACTAAGTGAGAAAATGGGTTAGGATTCTCAAGCACAGATAGAAATAGCACTGCTTGCTTAAGGCATATTTAAAGGGTTTGATTTTTCAGCTAGTGAACACTGAGTTTTTCTGGAAATTGGATATCCTATTTCAAGAGTTCCTGAAAGACTTAGGCTGTGTCTCTAGGCTCCTTGTCCATGCTGCTCACAGTTGTGTTCTGAATGGCAGCACAACTGCCTTATGTAACTGCTCAGGATGCAGCACTGAATTCATTACTAGAGAAGATCCAGTTTCTAACTGAAAAACAATGTGTTATTTTTCACAAAACGCCTGGATCACACTTCAAATGGGAGATCACTGGCTGCCTCCTGCCTTTGCCATGTCATAGGGCTTGTTCAATTATAAAACTCTTCTGCTTTAACTGTGGTGCCCTCCCCACTGTGAATTTGCCATTTTAGTATAAATATTTAAACCAATAGAGCCACCATGCTCTTCTGCTGCTATAACTGCATCTGTGTTCTAACATTTACCAGCAGAAATGGACCAGAAAAAGGAAAATTGCCTCCCTAATCATCAGCGTTTTCCCACCCTGTGTTTTTTCCCCTTTGATCCAGCTAGAGAGAGCAGCTCTTTGTTCTGCTCAGCTGAAGGATGGAGGAATTGCCCTGAAGGACAGCTCTCCCAGCCTTTGCTCCCAGGCATATTCACCTTCACCTTCCCTGGGACAAGCTGGTGTAGTTGCTACGTGCCCTGACTCAGTAGGAAAGAGGAAACGAGTGGCTCCTACCCACTGCTGGCTGAGTAATTGAGTGATGAACTCATCCCAGGGCATGGCAAAATTACTCTGACTCCATTTTAATACCTTTATTGTGCCAAGTCACACGTACTGATACGTAGCTGCCTCTTGCTCCAATGAGGAGCAGTAACACCTTCCCATGTGTGTTTTGTCACCACCATGGCTGTTGGTGTGGAGAAATCCCCTTCTGGGAACTGGGCGGTGCCACTCACCTCTTCATCATGCTGCAGGACTGGGTGGGGCTGCTGCTGTGCTCCCTGCTGTAGTAATTCTCGTACCCTATGGCAGCTGCAACAGGGCCAGAGAAAACGAGATGTTCAAACAGCAAACACTGTATTCTGCCTGCCACAATGTGACTGGGCTGCTGGAGCAAACTGCAGGGCAGCAGCTGTGTGTCCTCACCTGGAATGTGACTGGAGCAGCTCGGGGGAACCTGGGGGCTTGGCTAAAGCCATTCCAGTGGCTGGGAACATCCATGGTGGCAAAAGCCATTCCAGTGGCTGGGAACATCCCTGGTGGCAAAGCCATTCCAGTGGCTGGGAACACCCCTGGTGGCAAAAGCCATTCCAGTGGCTGGGAACATCCCTGGTGGCAAAAGCCATTCCAGTGGCTGGGAACAGGCACCCACTGGAAGAGCCCTGATGAGGAAGGCAGTTTCCTCCACGGCTGTTTCTTCCACTGCCTCAAAGCTCAGATCCAAGGGGGTACAGTATGGTCACTGGGAGTCCCAAGCAGTATTTATGGCAGAATTTGCTGCAGCGCATTTTGTTTCTTTTTCCCTTACTGTATCCAGTCAGGACTTTTTGTCCGAGCTGGGGAGATTTCTAAGTGTTATTGCCTGCAGCAATAACAAGCAATTTCCTGCTGTGTGCTTGTGTTTCCCCACCTTCCCTCTCTCCCCACTCCACCTCTGAGACCTCGTTTGCTGTTTACCCAGAGATATTTGGGTTTTGTTCTCTCACACACATTTATGTTGTAGCTCCTGCGCTCTCCCCTCTGGTGTCGTTAAGGGTGGAATTGAGCCCATTTCCGAGTGTAACTTTACAGATGAAATAGTTACAGACGGATTTGTTTGTCCCCAGTGCAGTTGCTTACAGCTGGTGGCCCCACAGCCTTTCTGCCTGCTGGCTGTGAGAGCCAAACAAACTGAGTGAAGCCTGGGAGAGTGTTTTATCTCAGCCCTGAGAGAGCCAGTTCAGGAAGACATTGCACTTGGACGAAAGGTTATGTTGACATTCTCACACTGCCTCAGCCAGGATAATAAGCAGAGCAGGCACATAGAGCTAGAGAGTGTGAAGAATCCCTACAGTTAAGACTCACAGTAATTAGGGAGTTTTCTGGCCAATTTAAGGGTCTCCTGTTGCCCTTCTGCATTGTCACCTTGGTGCAGTTTCCAGGCTAGAGGGCACTGTAAGATTGGGTAGGAAAGGAAGTGATCAAGACCATCAGGAAGGTTGGGTCAGGAGGAAGGTCTGCCACACAGTGCAAAATCACACTTGGGATTCCTCCTGCACTTTGCAAATCGTAGCACAGATCAACAGCTCACCATGTGCTACAGTGCAAACTCATTAGCCAGAGCTGTGGAGATACTGGGACATTGCTTCCAGAACATGTCATCTTCTAGAAGGTGGCAAAAATAAAAACAACAAGAAAGCAAGCCAGGTTTGCCTTGCTCTCAAGGGTTTTTTCCACCTAGTTCTTATTAGAAATTATTCTGACATGGCCAAGAGCTTTTTGTAGTAATTTCCCAGGTGACTGGAGAATGACAAATCTCTAATAGGGAAAAACCCCCAAAAACCTTAAACAAAAAAAATCCTAGCTGAGAATTACACATTTCTTAGTATACTGAAGTTGTTTCACACTGTTGCAAGGCACAGTTCTCCTTCCTGCCACCGAAAATGTAATTTTTCCTGGGTATATTCTCCTATACCAGTGGTTTTAAATCCTCTGTATGAAGAAGACTATAGCTGCAATATGGCATCCAGTGCACCAGTATCAATATGTTATTTTAAAATAATTCCCCAAATCCCAATTTTTAACCATCATAAGAGTAATGGCAAAAAAGGCTGAGTGAAAAGCATGCCTCAGATAGCTCTGTGCTGAGTTAGTGGTAGCACCCAGTTCTGCTGAAGAAGATCCTGGGGTGTAATTCCTGTTAGCTTTGAGCTCTGCAGTGAAATCAAAGGGGTGGAATTTGTTCTTGTATAATTATCCCCAGGGATCAGGCCTTCACATTTTGTACCTGTACAAATGCTGGCATGGCAGGGTTTTATGGAACTCTCTGGTGTTGCCTGTTGAAGTGCTCGGGTGTGGTCCATGTGACACATCACATAGCTCCTTTCCTGAGAAGAGTTTAGAGAACTCCTACCCTGGAGCAGAAGATTTCGTTTCATAACTGCATAAGGTCAATCTCCATTTCAGCCCAAGGTTGTGAGCATTGAAGTCAAGGGAAAGGCAGCTTTGGCTTGAATGGGCAGAGTCTGTGAACCTGACAGCAGTTCTGTGGGCTGGGACAAAGCCAATCGCATTCAGAATTTCCCCCTGCCGAAGTCTTGGCTTACACCAACAACTTTCTGAGAGCAGAAAATCTGTTATTCCCATTGGGCATGTGGGACAGAAGAGGAAACTGGGTGTTCCCTGTGCTGCAGATGGAGAGGCAGCACCTCTGTAAGGAGACACTGGGGTGCAGTAATGTGGTGAGTTGGCCCTGGCTTGTCACCACTGCAGGAAGCTGAAGTTGCCATTTCTGCAAGGCAATTTGCCACCTCCTTAGCGGTGTCAGTTCAGCTGTACTGTGAAATGAGCCTGGCTGCAAAGCCAAAAGAAGTTTTTTCTTCTTTAGAGGGTTATTTTTAAGCTGGATCATTCTGCTATCCCACTTAGAGCACAGTGTGGGGGAAGTGAGCCATGGCAGGTGGGAAGGAAAAGTTGGAGCAGAAACTCCTCCAGCTGGTGTCACCTCCAAAGGACATGTACTGCACAAGGCATCTGACAAGACCAGGAGGAATAATTACCTGGGGGTTGTGTTCCTGTCATTTTTGTCTTAATGAAGTAGTCTATGTCTGACTCCACAACACAGTTCTCCAGGCTGACCCGAACCTCTTCATACAGCTACAAAACAGAACCCAAGAGCTTAGTTCCACTTTTAACATTTCACATTGAATTAACAAACAATGCTCTTGTAGTAATTGTCCCCTTAAGAAACACTTGGTACATGTCTGAGCTGGCTGATCTTTAGCCTGTCCCCTGTACCAACATTCCTGTAAACACACCTGTTTGTTTGTCTTTAAAGAGAGCAGGACAAAGGCAGTCCAGAACTTCTCAACAATAAAGAAATTAATAGCAGGAAGCAACCATTCAGTCAAATCCAATGCTTTCTTTTCATCTTCCAGTATTGAGGCCATGACTGGATGCCTTGTTTGAAATTGTGTCAGAGCCCAAATGCACTCAGCTGAGTGTTTTGGTAGCAGGAAGCGTTCCCCAGCAAACCAAGGAGGACACAGGGAGGCCACCCAGCGTGACCCAGCCTGTGTGCATGCAGAGGGAGCAGCAGAGAGGCAGCAGTGAGAGCAGGGAGGGCAGCTGTACCTCATCATCCTTCACACACTGCAGGGACAGCTGGTTGCAGTGCACCCACAGCGAGTTGCGCAGGATCGTGATGCGGTCGCACTCCTGCAGCTGGAACACCTAAAGCCAAACAGGAACTGTGATGGAGCCTGGGCTCTTGAGTTATTTGCTTTTCAGGCTGGGACAGGGCGCGAACCTATTCTGAAGGCACCATTGTAAAAGATGTTTTGTCACTTGGTGGAGAAAATACATCTACTGTTCCTGCTCAAAAATCTGTTCTAATTGATTGCACCAAATTAATGTTATATTTCAGAGACAAAGCACGGGAGAAGAATCCAGTGCTGGATTTGACTGCTACTTCTGCTGTTGAGGATTTCAGAGTCAGGGTCCAGTCTGCCCATCACACTGAAATCTTGATGTTTAACAGATCAGTAGAGTACTGGCATGAAAGGGTTGTATTTATGTTAGAGGCAAAGCCCAGAATATCCACCTCTGCCATCTAAAATGTCTCTCTAAACTTTTCCCTTCTGAACGTACTTGAGGCACTCTGGAGTTGACTCTGCATATCAAAGGTTATTTTTGTGGTAAAGACAAGGCATTTTTCTCTCTTCAGAGTTACTCCCTTCCCTCATCTGTCTGGCTTCCTCATTTTGCTGCACTGCTTAGGAAGAATGAAGGGGCAGAGAGAGAAGTGTGAACCAATTTGGGGGAAGAGGCAGATAAGCTCTTTCTTTAAAAACTTTTAAAAAAACAAATCACCCTGATCTCTACGTTGTACTGTTAAAAGTAGAACAAAAAGTAGAACAAGGTTTTGGTTTTCTATGAGGTGTGAAAATCTCAGATGCTTCCAGCCATCTGTCTCCATCTCTATTTGCTGGTAATTATGTCCAGAACAGCACAAATGTATACAACATTCAGCACAACACTCAGTTGGGTATGCTGCCTGCCATCTAATAACTTACTGACTAAAAAAAAAAAACAGAAAAAAGAATCTGTCAAGGGAGCAAGCTGCTGTGGGGACTGGTTTCTTAGAGTAAACGCTTTTGAAGAGAACCTGCAAGGAGGAGAATTAGTATTTCAATTTTTTTTTATTTTCTGAACAAAAAGCCTGTGGCCCTCAAGGCTGCTGAAAACCACCAGAGCTAATGGGGAATTTTCCAGGTAAATGGTGTCCTGTCAGGAAATCCAAGAGGGAAGAGTGGTGACTCTGGGCTTCTAAGCCCTTGTGAGCACCCAGAAAAGCACAGCTGGGTGTTGTGTTTGCCACATCCCTTGTGCTGCTGGAGGACCAGGGCACTCCATGGCAATGTGGCACAGCCCCTGTGACAAAGGCCAGCCCAGTGCTGCCACTTGCCAGGCTGTGGTTGTCCAGCACTCAGTTAGAGATCCAAGCAACCCCAGCACTTCCAGATTCCCCAATATGCAGCCACAAGTGTAGGAATTTAGGCTGCTTTTTGTACTAATTGCTAGTTTAAAAAAACCTCGAAGAGTATCAGTTCTCTCCACAAGCACTTTAAAAGAAGGCATTATAGATGACCTTCCTTTATGAATAGTTGTTTGGATTAAGCAATGGGCAGGTCAGGATTTAGCCATATGGGACAAAAAAAAGTGTGAGGTTGTGGAATGCTTCTCTGTTTTTTTGGCTATTTAAAACAAGAGAAAATATGCATCTTTGGAAGGCTGAGGCTTGGCATAATATCTGTGGAAAGGTTTGTGCCAGCTGTGGGGCTTCCCAGTCCTCTCAGATAGGGAATATTTAAGTGGAAGCAGAGGACTGGAAAGATATCCTGACATTTTATTTTATGTGGAAATAAAACCTGCAACAAATAAATATAGCAAAATCAGACTTTAGCAGATGGGCAAATGTACTTGAAGGATTACTGTGATCAAATGTGTGGCTGATTTGGATGCCAACCAGTTCTTGTAAATTGTTGTGCAAAACTTAATAGCCAAGTGCAAATCTCCTTGTCCATCCTCAGTAAAATGCAGATAGAGACTTCTCTGCCACCACCTTTCAGCTGAAAGATAATTTCATGGCAGAGGACAAAAAGTGTTCCTGCTGGTGAATTTAAAGTTCTATGAAACATAAAGAGTGACTAGGGTATGTACCAGTTCATATACTGCTCCACCTCTCCCACCTCTGCACTTATTCCCCTCCTTTATCTTTACAGAGCTATGCTGACCAAGCAGGAAGAGTGTCAGTGAGACAGGAGCAGCTATGTCTAAATAAGCTCCAGTTTTTGCAGTAATTTTGCAAAGACATCTGCCGAGACTCCACATAAAGCAAACAGCAAAACCCCTGGGATGGTGTTTCAGGCCTTAGACTGAAATCTTCCATCACATAAAATAAAGAGTGTGCAAACATCGCTGCAAAAGTCAATGTTTACCTCGCAGGTTTTGATGTGTTCCTGCTCCCACTCTGTCCTGACCTTATCCAGCTGCTCGATGTTCTGTTTGTACACATTCTCTGTAAATGCAGAACAGAAACCCAGCAGTCAGGGGAAAGTGATACAGCCTTGCTCTTTCCTCCTATTCTCCTTCCCTGTGATTCCTACACATCAGGCCTGTGGTTTGCTTGAGAATCACAAGAATATGAGCTTGGAACAGGTGGGCCACAATTATTACTGGATTTTTTCTTTGTAGCTATGTACTAGAGCAAGGATTCTCTCTGTATGGTTTGCAGGTCATTTATAAAATTTATGGTAGGAATAATACAATTCAGAGATGGAGAGCCTGGACCATGCTTGGGCACCAAGCATCCTTGGGCTCTGTCCTTTCCAGGGCAGCCATGTGGTTTGGTATGAGCTGATCCATGAGCAGGGAGGGACAGGCCTGAGCTCCTCTGTGTGTGCTGGCCTGTTCCCCTGGGCATGCACACGTTTGTGGCTGGAGATCACCACTGTGTTCATGCACAGGGGCACGGGGGATCTCATTTGGGCTGTCTCAGTGTCTGCTGTGCTTTCAAACTTGCTTCAAGAAGAGCTTTTCTTCCCTGGGTGAAGCCCCTAAAGGAGTTCTGTAAGTTCTTTGATGCCAGCAGGACACTGGCATTTCCACAGAGGGCAGTGAATGCTGGTAACTGTTGGGTTGCTGCTCTTTAGAGGCTTCTTCATTAATCTTTGGGTAGGTGGCTTTGGGAACCCTGACAGCCTGGCTGATCTGGATGTGTTCTACCCAAATACTGTGCTGGAAGACCTTTGCTGAGAAGAATCATAGCTCAGCTGCAAACAGCATCACCTGCTTCATTTGCTGCATCTCTGCATTGCTTGGCTTTGTTCTGGCTCTGAAACAGGAAAAGAAACACCCCAAATTAATTTCTGACATATTTTATTTGGATTCTGCTCCATTTTTTGTGCTGCCTGCTCTCTTCCCCTCGAGGAGAAAAACCCTAACTTGCAAGCACTTCCTGGCTGTCCCGCTTTATGCACAGTTCTGCTGTGGAGCAGGGACCAGAATCTACCAGGTGCAGCCACAGGTCCAGTGACTTCAAGGGAAAGATTTCCATTCAGACACAGCTCAGAGCCAGCACGATCCAGCCTGAAGCTATGCCTGCTGGCTCAGTTGTTTTTTCTCAATTGTTTGATGTTTTTCTAATAGATATTTATAGGCAGTAATAAATGGCAGTTAAAATTCTTCATCTTTCAAACTCCTCGTGTAATACTCAGATGAAAAGCACACAGCTTTTAAAATACTTTGCAAATGCCAGATTATTTCCCATAACAACTCAGAAGCCTAAAAGCAGAATTCACTCTAAGTAGAAGTTCTCTGTTTTAAAAAGCTGCAGCTTTTAGCAAATGTGAAAGCAGCCATCAGTGACAGGTCTGTACTCACAGGTCTCTCTGCACAGATGGTGATGACAGCACAGTAATGCACTGCTCTAGACATCAGTGTAATACATTCTCCCATTCTGCCCTTGAAGACAAGGCTCAGGTAGGGGCTCTTATGATCATATTCCTCATCACAGCTGGCTGGGAAACGTGGAGTAAGCTGGCAACAGAAGCTTCATTCTTATTTGCTTTCTGTCCCAAACTGTTTGCAAATGCTGGGCAGAATTAAACAGCTTGTGAGCTGCCTCTGTGCATTCCCAACGTGCTGGCATGTGTGGGGAAGAAATGGCAATGGAGCACCCTGGGATCCTGCATGAAAAGGAGCTGGGGCAGCTTCAGCTGCCACTGAAGCTGGGAAATGTTTTGGTGTTATTTTGGCAGGGCTGGGATTCCATCCCCTCTTTGCAGCTAAGCTGCAGGGCTTTGCTCATCAAAGATCAGGGAATGCTGGAAAAAAAATGTAAAGTTCTGATGCTGTTTTTAGAGTCTCCACACCACCCCTCCACAATCTCCTTGAGATGATTTTTGATCCTTTTTGCTTACACTGCACTGATTTTTATTGAGCCAAAGGGAGTTCATTTATTTTGTTTCCTCCATCTGTTTCACTGTAAAATGTTCCCATTAAAAGTTAGTGAATTGTCAGCTACAAGTATCAAGACGATGCAATGAAGGACTGCAGTGCCTTAATTTCCAACGATTTATTTTTGAGTCTGTAGATTTAGTTGAAATTAAACTTACCATAAGGAGAAAAACGTTGAGGAAAAATATGCATTTTAATGTAAGATGCTGTGCCTACTAAATGTAAGAGACCAAAAGGCAAAGCTAACTGCATGACATATTTCTGACTTGTTTCTTTTTCTTAATGAATAATTTCAGAGAAAATTCTCATTCAGTTTCCTTTCAGGATTCATAGAACAATTGGATCACAGCCTGGGATAAATTAATTAGACAACTTAGTCCCCTTCCCAGAGGGTTCTTTGGGGTTAATTTGAAGACAAAGCCCCTGGCATCGTGTAGAATGGGCTGGTGAAGTGTTTTCTCTTGTAGCCCTGCACAGCACTCCCATCTCAGGTACCTTTTCTGTTTGCTTTTGGCTGCCTGAAGCGCTGGTTCGTTCCAAGGACTGCTCAGCCTCGTCCGCCTCCCTGCACTTCTGCTCGTAGGTCTTCTTGGACTGGGGGAAATGAGATCAAGCATGAGCCTCTGTGGGGAGCAAGGCTGGGATTCCCCCATCACTGATGTTCCACCGCTTTGCAGTTTGGGGGAGAAAATCAGTGCCTGGTTTGGGCAATAAAAAAAATCCCAGTGACACTGTAAGGAGTGAATGATAGAACTGAAACCTGGAGTAGGGGCTGGCAGCACAAATGGCATCCTTTTCCTGCAGCTCTGAAATTGTTTGTTTTGTACAACTGCAACTCCTTGAGGGGTCAGGGATGCACAGGCTGCTCTGCCACCACTGGTGCATCAGGCAACCATGGAGAGATGAAACTGGGAGCCCAGGTTCCTGGGGTGGGTTGTCATCTTTCCCTTGGCCATTGCTCCAAGCTGTGAGGCACAGCCAGCACCCCAGAGGCAACAGTCTCAGAAGCAAGAGAAATCTTTATTTGCACTTATAACAACTACATTTTAAAAAAAATTAGTTAGTGCACTTCCAGCTGCACTGTCAGGCCTGCAATTCCTTTCCTTTAGAAGCAGCTGCCCATTGGAAACCAAATCCAGCTGCCTGCAGTTTCTGTACCTGCAAGCTTTCCAGCTGGAGAGGATTCCTCCCGCCCACAAGATTCCCTCACTGTTCTTAAAATTGTACCTACACACTGAAAAATTATATTCACTCCTCTAAGTACCCTTCCTAGAAAGAACGAAATCCTGTTTGACCTGGGGCACTGCTCATCCTGTATTAACCTTCTGGAGCAGGAATGACATCCTCCCTCCCTCACACACCCTTGCACACTCACACAGCTCTGACCTTTCTTTAAATAGAGATACACGTGATAGAGATTTTACTGGAGGCAGTTTGCCTCAGGAAAGCTGCCCAAGCTCTCCCTGCTTACCTCCATGGTTTTCTTATAATGGGACACTTTGCTCTTCTGCATCCGCTCCATTGCAGACTCGTACTGTAAGAAACACACACAGCTCAGCATTTCTTGCTTTGCACTTCTTCCTCCCCTCTCCAGCAACAGGATTAGGAGAACCACACTCAGGGCCTTTCTATAAGCCACCTCCCTGTGGGCAAAATTACTTCACTCTGCTTTTATAAATGACAGGTTCCTGTGATACAGAGAACATCAAAGTGTCAGGTAAAAAATAATCCCAGATAATTCTGCTTTGGTGGTTTCCATTAATAGCAGAGAGGACAGATCTTCATTTTTTTCCTCCTTTTTTTTTTTTTTTTTCTTAAGTAGATGAAATACTGCAATACCCAGTCCTGGTGGGCTCTGCCAGGGTTCCTTTACTGGTGCCAGACCCTGATCACACATCTCTGCAGACCAAACCATTGTCTCCCCCACATGAGTTGTCCATTTTCAATCCAAACAATTCCTGTCTCTTTTATATTCCACTGCTTCTGGCACCTTTTTGCTCAGTGTGATTTGATTTCCATGCTGGAGTCACCTGGGCAGTGTTGGAAGGAAGTGCTGGATTCTCTGTCATGGCTCTGGCTGTGAAATGCCCAGCTTTATGTGACAATGAGATATGCTCTACTGGCAGGGGATGGATTTCTTCAGGGGGACTTTTGGTCCTTTAATCTTTACATTCTGCTCTAGAAAAACTCTCTCCAGGGCTACCCAGCTGCTTGTTTTACATTGGGCACAGTCCTGAGACAGCTACAGAACTGCACAAGTCACAGCATTTTGGGAGGTTACCAAAGCTGCTGACACCATCCAGCGTGTCTAATGTTGGCTTCCTCACAGCCACATGCTGGACAGAGAAAAAAGCTTATCAAAGACTCCAAAGCAGGTTTTCCTTTTTATTTTTTCACAGGCCTCTCTAACTGTTCCCAGTTGAGTTACAGGCTTACAGCTCTCAACAGAAGGGAGCCTCTCTGCACATCCCAGTGACAAAGGGAATGGGGGACAAACAGTGATGAACCTGGTGCCCACTGTCTGTCCCTTAATGCCTTATTTGTTCATCAGATCAATGCCAGACTCAACTCTCAGTAGCAGCACTGGTTTCACCCCCTTTCATATTCAGAATTCTTTGCTATTCCAATTTCCCATGTGTCAGGGCCTATAGACACATGATTTTTGGGGCACTGGATACTGGTTATATGCATTTTCACCTTTTTAAAATTAGCAAAGAAAGGGATATTTATTTTACTCCTTCATCAATCAGTGTTGTCAGAGTGAAGGGATGGTCCTGTCTTTGCCTTCAACCCCATGGACCCAGAAAAGGTTTGAGAGTGCTGTCTCTATTGAGAGCTATTTTTCAAGAGACTTAGGCTTGATAAGGTCATGGGAGATGAAATGGCCTTAAATATACTCAAGTTTTTTATCATATGACATCAACTAGATGCTACTTACTCTGTGTAGGAGTACTCCATGTACTCTGAATTCAGCATATATTGGTGTTACATTCAGCATGACATTAATTTGCTTTCATGTTTTTAAACATTTGTGTTACGGGTTTATTTAATTAGATGGTGCAGGGTCATATCAAAGAAACCCATTAGCAAGGGTATAAAAAAGAGAAAAGGAAGGATTAAGTTCTTACAGAAATAATAACAACAGCATCTGCAGTTATACCAGAGAGAGTAAAAGGGACTAAAGCCTCTGGCTCCTGAGTTCAGAGCACTACTTTATTTCCAGCTGGGAACAGAAAGAGATTTTTGTTCCACAGTCTCATCCATAGAGGGAACAGAGCATGCTGGTAATGATTTATCATCTTGTGCAGAATTCCCAGCCTGTGGCTGGGTCTTCAGCATGGACCATTGGCCCAATCTGTTTCAACATTTCTCTGGTTTCTCACCTTTTTTCTTTGCTCCTTCTGCCTTTCTCGGAACTCCTCTATTCCTTTCAGCTCTTCCTTCAACATTAATGCCAGCTGGATATGAGAGTTTCCAACACTTTCAATTTCTAAAGCAAATCAGAATTCATATCCAGTCAGTGGGAAGGTCTTTAAAGATAAAGTCACATTTTTTAGGAGATATTTCTGTGATGTGGCTGCCCTATGAGTTGTCACAAGCTGGCCAGCCTTAAAAAAGGTCTCCTTGTGTTTCTGCATTGTTGAGGGCTCAAGAGCAGAGTGAGTGTTTCTTCATGGCCCTGTTTACCCCAGCTGCCCCTTCCTTTGGGACTGAGGCTCAGGGGTTTGGTGCAGAGGGAGGGAAGGAGCTCTGGCCTCCATCACAGCCCTGGCTGTGCTGCTGGGCTGTCACTGCCCTGGGAGCACGGGCCAGTCATTAGATGAGAATTCCCAAGGATCGGCCAAGATGGATTGAATTTCAGAGCACCTGGCTGGTGCTGTGTGACATGGCTAGGAACTGCCCTGCGTTTGTCAGCTTCAGTGCCTCTGAAATGGAACCCTGCATTTTCCAGAAATGCTGAGCTCCCCTACCCAGGCCCTAAAAATACCTCAGTGCAGCAGCTGCTTTTCAAGAGGGAGTTTTGGTGTAAACAGCAGGTGCCAGTGACCAGGAACAGTGTCCAATTGGCTGTCCTGGGCTGCTTTTTGTGTGTGTGAAAGGATTTCATTGAGCCTTGGGCACATTTAGGAAGCTGGTTTGGTGGCAGTGGTTTGCAGAAGAGGGAACAGAGTTCATATCTTGTGACTTGACCCAGATAAAATTTACTTGAAGGACAAGCCATTTTCTTTGCCACCAGATTGAGTAGGCATCCATTTTCTCCCTTCTTTACACTCCAGGCTGTGAAAGAAAAGCTGGGAATGGTGTAGGGAACAGCATGAACACATCTGCCTCTCTTTCCCAGGTCAGAAAGGAACAGGGAAATACTCACGTTGCTTGAGCATCTCAAACGCTGCCTTCAGTGTGCTGTGGGGCAGAAACAAGACACTTTATATTAGTGGCTTCTAAGGGTGGTTGTGAATCCAGGAGAAAAAAACTTTCCCTCAGAACCTCCAAGATCCACACAGAGATAAAACCCTTAATGGCCTGGCAATAAAAGCTGACCATGCTAACAAGCACAATGGCATCAATCTGTTACCATCAGCAAAAACGCAGTAAAATGCTCCATGGAGCAGGGAATTGCAGCACTCCTTCTGTGCACTGCTTGTGCCGGGAGTGTTTACAGGGGCTCCTGTACAGTGCAGGTGGGAATGGAACGCTGCTGGCCGGGGGGAACCGGAGGGTGGAGAGAAATCTGAATGGGGAAGGAACCGCAGCAGAGCCCGCACCGCGCCTGCCGAGCACCCCCGTGCGGCTC